>WAAD01023286.1:31535-127013 GCA_013389945.1 Fregata magnificens
CCCCCCCTTCCCCCTTCCCCTCTCAAGCATTGAAAGAATTGGCCTCCTTTTACCTCCACACTGCTGTGGAAAGTGGAAGTGTTGTGAGCTTTGTTGTCATCTGGGATGTGTCTGCTGATGCAGCTGTACCAGTCATCCCTTTCCGAGCAAGAGCTGTGGAATGAAATATCAGAGCAGTCAATGCCATGCATAGCAGGGACTGAAGCAAGCTGTTTCTGGATCAGAGGAGAAAAGCTTCACTTTATGAATGTTTGCTTTTCCCCACTACTGCATTGAACTGGTATTTTTCCAACCAGGAACAAAATTGGCTATTGGACATACTCAGCAGGATGATTAGTGTAGATACATGGTTAGGACTGTGACTGAGAAGGAACTAAATGCCTAGAAATTTTTTCAAAGTAGTCTCTGACTTTGCTATAAGCTACTCAGTCCTAGATCACATAGGACAATATGAAATGTCTCTTTTTGTCATCTCTGCCCTAGCTTTTAGGCACTCTAGGTTGGCATGGGTTGCTCAAAATAAGCATGTTTATGCTCATCTCTACAGTGGGATGCTTAGATGATCTGCGTGTTGGGAAATGCAGAAATCTGTCACCCATGGTAGAGATGTGAATGCTTTCATTTTCATCTAGCTCCATCACAGACAACCTCCAGTTTCCTGGCAAGAGGCCAGGACAGCAATTTGGGAAGGAAGTTCTGCATTCCCTCTAGTTGCAGTTATGCATGGAGGCCAGTAGTTCTCCAGACTGGCCCCTAGATGCCTCCTTTGCATAAGGCAAAACAGTGAGCACTTTGTGCTTCTCTGCCAGTCCAGCTATCCCAGAAAATCAGCAGGGCTCTTAGTGCCTGTTACTTCCCAGATGCATTCGCTCTTTTACAGCCATAAGCTGTCCTGCCTGTGTTCGCTGGTTTTCCTGCTGTGACTTCAAACTGTGCACTTCCTGTCCATCTGAAACGGCAGAGCTCTAGCTGTTCCCAGCATCAGTCGCAGGAGGGATCTCCCCTCCCTGAGTCATACCAGCCACTCACATTAAAGCTACCCACTAGACTTTGTTGTAAAAATTAGCAGTGGCATCATTGCCAGCTGCTGTTCAGCTGTGATTTCCTCACACTGTCCTCACGAAGGCCACCAAACAAGACATCTGAGAACAATTTGTCTTTTGTGGTCTTAATAAAAAAAAAAAAAAAAAAAAAAAAAAAAAAAAAAAAAGCACAAAAAGAGAGGAGATGCCAGATTTTATCAATGATCTCTGACTTAGCATCCCTTTGCACTGTGAGCATAAGCCCTTGTCTGAAAAACACCAACCTCTCTAACATTCAACAAGCCTGGAGCAGAAATTGGAGCAGAAACTCTGTGCCAGTGTATCTACTGCGTAGAGGCTAACCTCTGCAAGCCACGCTACTAGCTGGTCCTTATTACTACCAAAAGTCACGTCAAATTACACTTTCTAAGAAATCTGAAGATGTCTGTATCTTCCAGACAAATCATGTTTGCAGCCTGCAAAGCACTAAAAGTCTTGGATTCAACCTTTCTCTTGCTAATTCTTTCTTGGACATTCTCTTCACTTGAGAATTAAGAGTTGATTTGAAAAAACAAAGGAAATCATGGCCCATATAGTGATGTAAATTAAAGCCACTTTGGGAAAGACAGATAAGAGGGACAATCTGCTATTAAAAGCCTGGTATCTAACTGGTCCCTTTAACCTCTTCCCTACTCCATTAAACATCTCCAGGCAGTAATCACAGGTTATTAGTGTCTAAATGCGGGAATAACACCTGTCTGCTGATGAGTGAGATAAATTATGTCAATTGGCACTGGCCTATTCTTAATTAGCTATTTCATTGGTTGCATGAAGGCTCAGAGGAATTTTTGCTGAACATCTGAGGCTCAGAGAAGCTCAGACCTTGATTCACCATTGCCACATTTGGTCCTTGTGTGATTTTTGGGCTGTACCTTTTGTGCTGAGCTATCAGTTATCCATGTTGGCTCATATATTCTTCCTTAAGCAAACAGAAAGAGAGGGTCAAATTGTCACTGCAGTCTCCTGGACAACAGGGGACATCCATGGAACACAGAAACTGGACTGGGATGGGATGGGATTTTATTGCACTGCTATCACTGTCACTCTGAATTAGCTTTTTAGGGAGGTAACACTGTGTTCCTCCAGTGCTCTGGTATTTTATATGGGCACCACATGGTTACCCCTGTGTCCAATAAGAACATTTTTGAAATGCAAATAAAGGTATGAGCAGTATGAGCCTTCTCTATAAAGGCTCTGTGCTCAGATCTGTTACCAGCTCACTGCAAGCCATTAACACGGCTCTTCGGGTAAGCGAGCCATTTTCAGCAGACGTAAAGACCTTACCGTGCCGTCTGCTCATATAGCCACGTTGACTTCTGAGCTTTGGTCATCCTCAGTCTACTGCCTTTAGTCCCTGGCATCCATGCCTTATTTCCTTAATGCATTCACCTTGTCTCATACAAGTGTAAAGGCATTGAGGTTTGGGTTGTGACTGTTAACAACGGGGCTTCAGTGCAGACTTGCAGCACCTCGGTGTGAGCAGTAAAAGATACAGTCTTTAAGGACACTTGAAGCCTTCCGGTACTTTTCCGTCTTTGGTGCTCCTTTTGGTGAGTGTAACAGGCCAAGGGTGTTGTGCAGTGGGGTTAGGAGAGCATGCTGTCCCACTGGTGTCTCATCAGCTCTGCCATGTACAGAAAGTACAGAAAGGGAGAGGAAAAAACGTTCTTGGGTGACTTATGGCAGATCAGTTCCAGAATGAGCAGCACAAGGAAGGGAAAGGGGGTCTATCCCAGTGCTCTGATAGGTCTCCATCTGGCTCTTATCAGAAGGGCAACCTTAGTCTCAGGCCCTGGTTCTATCTACTACCAAAGAAACACAGCAGTGGCCTCACATGCTTTGTTTAGGCTAACTAAGCACAGACTTGATATGAGTACAAAAGGCAAAGGAACAACATAACAATGCAAGCAGAACATCCCAAGCTTCTCACTAGGGATGCCAACTTCAGTTGCCCTGAATAAAGGGGACATGCAGCAGTTATTTCCCCTCTACAATACAGAAGGACTGTACACATCCTGCTTTTGTAACTGGCAGCAGGTAATTCAGAAGTAGTGTGTGTATATTTTGAGGGTTGTGATGAGTGTGCAGCTCTAAGAAAATCTCAGATATTTTCTCATTTGCTGGTAATAAAAGGAAATAGACAAGAAGGCTTTGACAGGTATCTGAGCACTGCCCACAGATGGCAAGTGCTCTGGGAAGGATGAGAGCTCCAAATTCTGATTCTGAAGAAGAAAGTGCCCTCCCTGTCTTTCTGTTGCACTGTATAATTTAGGGAAGTCTGCTGTGCTTCCAGCCATGCTGTAGTTGGAGACTGATGGTGGCAAAGTCAGTACTTAAAATCACTGAAGACCTTGTTATTTGGAAGACTTAATTTTAATGCCACTGCTAGTGTGCTATGTCTTTTGTAGTAAACTACACCTGAAAATCAAGCCAGCCACATTTCTGCTGTAGCTCTAGGTAAATTTGCTGGATAATTTTGGGCTAGAAGCATGAAAAAATACAGTACATTGCTATCTTCTGATCAGAAACTGACCTACATTCTCTTTCTGGCATTAGCTTGTGATCCCAGGACAGAGATCCTGACTCCCAGTTGCAATGAGTACTAGCACTACACAAACTCATTAGTGAAATTCCTTTTATTAGAAAGACCCATGAGGTTGCCAGTAAGGTTTAATTTTGGCTTTGTCATTTAAGCACTATTAAATGCTTTTATATCTATTGCATGGTATTACCTAATTACTATTTTCTCCAGCAGTTTTGCAACCCTAGTGGTACGAGGTAACAAGTGAACTTATGAAAGGGAGATATAACATACTCTTAGTGTCACAGGGAAAAAGTGTGAACGATAATGGAAAGGACTCAGGCTTCTTAGTAACAGACTTTCTTCTCTTTCCTTTCTCTTTAAGATGTTATCAAGAGCCGACTTCTAATCTTTACTCAGTATATGAGTTGAATTAGTTACAGTTTATGAGCTTCACATTTATCATTAATATCTTCACTGTGTAATCTAGCACTCAGCCATTGTCTGTCACAATAGCACAGTCTGAAATTGAGTTAAAAAAGAATGAGACAGCAGTTAAGTCTTGGGTATTGGTTAGACTAATCTACAGATACAGCTCTAGAAGGTAACACCCTCTGCCATGGCTGTTTGGGGACAGTACCTTGCTGACAGGGTCAGGCAATATTCATCATATTCAATCTTCAGGATGTTTTGGGCTTTTTCTGTCACTGGGCGGCTGACCTAGAAACAAATGCCATGAACATGAATGTGGACATGAGTTAAACTCTCTATAACCAGTAGACCATACAAGTCTCAATGCATATAGATCTATGATGTCCCAGCCATCTGTTTCATATTTCAGTGCAAAGAGATGGGCAGGTAGGGTTTTCTATCTTTTGTATTGCTGGTGTAATGAGGAATGCGCTCTATTTCAATATGGTGGTGGTGCTAAAGGAAAAAAAAATAATTTAATCCAACTATAAAGGTAAGGATAAAGTATCCATCAGGGTTCAGTTTTAATATGACAAGCTTAGGAGGTGTTTAGTCTGACAAGTGTCAGAGCATTTTGGGTAAAAGTTTTGGCTATTCTTGGAATGAATGGAAATAACTTTCTTCCTGACATGCAGACATTATACAGTGAAGCACTTCAGTTCAGTGAATGCCTGTCTGCAGCAAGGCTCTTTAAGAGGAAGAAAGAATACTTAAAAGCTGCAGCTCAGCTAAAACTTTTTCCCTGTCATGTAGTGTATTAGTTGCCTATTAATAGCAACAGCCACTTAGGAGAAACATAGCTTCATGGTACTGATACGTTGTTATTAACAAGCACCTATTAGGCCAGTGACTCAGTGTTTCAAATGTACCCCAACAAGTACTTGCTCTGCAATTCCTTTTCACTTAACGATAGAGTGTTTTGGCCATTCCTACCCCAGCTGGAAACCCGTAGTTACTTTCAGACTATCAGATCTCTAGGGTTATCAGCCTCCCACCTTTTCATAACACCTCAACCCACACACGTCATTCTGCTGGAATTAATGATTAATAATTCTCATCTTGCATGTTTCCTGGATCCCCAAACTCCTGACTTGCCACTTCAAGTCCTCTTTCACATAAATACAACTTGGCATACTAGCTATAGAACAGTTATGAAGGTTCTTGGTGGGAGGTATGCAATGGATGGCTAGGTAAGAAGCAAAGACCCCTCCAGCCCAATATCTCCTGTTGCACAGGTACTGGTGCCAATGGATGCTTAGGGATAGAGTGTAAGAACAGGACAATTGTGTCCAGTTTCTGTAATCTGCAATTTAGAAATTTACTGAAGAAGAGACTGTGTTTATATCATTGCATGTAATAGCTCCCAATACACCTTTTCCCCATAAAGTTGGCTAATCACTTTTTGAACCCATTAATGCTTTTGATGAAAATAGTTAAAGGGCACATGAAAAGCAGGCAAATGAAAGCTTATGTAAATTTTGAGTGGCAGGAGTTTAAAACCAGGCAGACTAAGCCCTAGTGAGTAGGGAACATCCATGTATTGGCTGGAGACATGAAGAGAGGAATGGACAAAATGGGGTAATAAATCTTCTCGGTCTCCAGTTTCATGATCAGATGGTAAATCTGATTTTGGCTTGTATTATTTATGCAGCCTGAATAAGGCTGTCATACTAAGTCACAGCCTTATAGATAATTTTTTATATGTTTGCTTTCTATTATTTTTCTTTCTATCTCCTGTAAGAGACAAGGGAATCCCCTGATAACAGGTCCATCCCCTCTTTCCCCTTGCCCTCAGCTGGATGAGACATAAACCAGCAAGGCACTAACAGCCTGCTATACAACTTTAATTCCAGCCTATAATACAGATGAGGCATTTACCTTCATGCCTGACACAGCCAAGGTGTTTTTCAGTCGGTATTTGCCATCCTTCTGGGGATATGTGTACAGCAGAACATCATTCATCTATATGAAGAGAAAGACAAAATCAATAATTTGCAATATGGCTTGCAGGCCTGCCCATTACTCCTGGGGGGGATACACAGAACAAGCAGTAACTTGATGAACTGCTAGGACTGTTACTAAAGACAGGACCAAGCCACACAGCTTAGATCAAGACCTGCATTTTCACAAAACTCTGGGGGGTCTGCATCCAGGACTTTGATTTCTTCCCCTTTTTGACTGTTGCTAATGGTTAACCAAATAGATAATCAGCTCTTTTTTATTCAGCTTGGGTGAAACAGCTGCTTGTTTTAAGGGCAATGCCACGTTCAAGTTGGGAAGGCAGGCTCTGCATTTACTACCTAGCAATACCAACCAACTGCCCAGGATGCTGCAGCTCTGACTCTCTCAGGGTCCCCCTGACACTGAAGCCGCAGTGAGGCCAGGGGTAGGGCTGGGCTTCACGGACTTCCATTTTCTGGGCAAAAAGGAAGTGGAGGTGAGGAGAGGTGCCACCGTCTGGAGGACAGAGGAATGGTTTGGATATTTGAGAGCGGTAACTGTACTTCACTGCTGGCAAAACTCGCCTGGACATATGACAGCTTTCCTGAGTCTGTGGGCCACAGCAGAGACCATGGAAGGGCAAAGATGAGAAACTTTTTTCATTTTATGAGGAAAAAAAATCTGTACCTTAACACCCCAAATATTTCCATAGTTCTCACAGCTCCTTGCAGAATGCATGTTTTTCAAACAGCTTCATACTAAATCGGATCAGATCTTCTCTGCTGTTTGCCTAACTTAATCATAGACATTATTGCAGCCTTTTACCTTCATGCCAACAAGCAAATAAATGAAACAGCAGAACTGGACCTTGTAGGTCTTTGCTGGCCTCTCCTTCCCTTACTATTAGAAGGAATAGCAGTATCAGTGGGCCTTAGCGTTGCCAAAGTAACGCTTGTGTGTATGCATTCTCTGCTTTACTTGAATGAGCCGGTCATAAACTGGGACAGCCCTTGATTACTGTAGTGGGATACTATGAACAAAGATGTGCAAGGCAGTGTAAAACCAAGGCATAGGTAATACTATGTGATGCCAGAGACAAGGCATCTTAAATGCAGAAATTCTCAAGAAATTAAAAAGTAGACAGAAACCAGCTTCACTTGGATTCCTCTGTGACAAAGACATTTAAATATAGCCAATTGGATGGTAATAGTATTATATTTTGGAAGGAAACCTGTGGTAAAGAGAGACATAGAGAAGAAGGGAGGAAACTAAAGAATGATTTGGCAATAAAATAATGTATCCTGTATGACTGGAATTGCTGGGATCTTGGTAGTACTGCCTGACCACTTAAAACTGCTGATGTAAAATTTTCACTAATTTGCTTCCCTGAAGAAAAATGGAAAGTGGAGCCTTATGGGTGTTTTCTTAAAAGGTCATAGTTCAGCTTTCTTACAGAGCAGGAACAATGGTTAAAGAAAAATGACATGGAATTAATACTCATGGGATTAAATCCTTCACCTTGGACTTAACAGCAAAACTGTTGTTGCCTTTATTAGGGTCATGAGTTCACTCGTGGATACCAGTTCATTAAGTACCTGTTTGATTCACAGCAAATCAGACTTATGTGCATTAGCTGCCCATCTTTAAAATGTAGATTCCCATTAATGTGAGGCAAAATATACTGAAGAGTGACTTTGCCCAAAACTTTTACTTCAAATTTTGCTACTTTTAAAAATTGAAGTGAGTTTACTGAGTAGGATCAGCCAATATTTTTGTAGAAAATGCTGAAACATTTCATTCTAACATTTTAGCAAAAAGACTCCCATGGTCTCCTGCATTGGCCACTCTACTGCATATTTATCTGTGTCCTTCCAGTAAGTCTTAAGTCATGCAGAGTTTAAAGCTTTTTTAATATAACACTTCTCAACTGAGGATACAAAAGCATACTATCAAGTCAGAATAGGAATCTCATGTTCTCTTCTCTGTAGTCTAAAGTGGAGTATTTACTCCTTTTGCAACACCACAATAGAATTTCCTTAGAACAAGGTGACAAATGGCTTGTCACAGAGTTTTTCTGTGATTTACTTATTGCTCCATAAATTACCCTCCAGGCTAACATTAATCCAATCCACACAGTGACACCTGCACAGTACTGACCACATGATGATTCCCAGTTTAACCAGGGCTATGCATAACCAGAAAATTCATCACAACCTACTGCACATCGAGTATCTAGGAGGCTAAGGTCGAAAACACTGAGTAAATGTAAGCCTTTCAGTGAAAAGCAGATGAAAGCTATTTTCACTTGATATTACTAGTCGCAACTAGGACTCCAGCAGCCAGGTGGGAAAAAGGTAAAAAGGCAAGCAGACTTTATTGCTAACATAGGAGAATACTCTGTGAAATAAGAGAATACTAGTGAAATCTCATATTTGCCTGGTGATTCTGCTATCTCCTGAATGTTCAAAGGATTATATGAGAAAACAGGACTTCCTCTGCCACTGATCAGTGCCAGTACTTGAGGCTTGGTTCAAACTACAAGAAAAGGTAACTAGTTATGGGCACTAAGCCCAAGGAAGTGAACTCCTAAGAGAGATTTTCAGGATTCTGGCATAATGTGCTACTGGGTTTCTTGAACGGCAAACCCCATTTATTTTATTTATTTTAAAAGTTATATATTTCTTTAAAAAGCAGCTCATTCTTTCATTACTGTTGATTAAGGACGACACCCTGGTGCATACCGTTGTCACAACAGCTCTGGTTAATATCCTAGGATTTTATTAAACATTAACGATGACTTTGCTTTATAATTGCCCATTGGAGTTTTTTTTTCTTCTGTTTTTCTCCCCCACAGTATATAGTGGTGGGCTGTGACTCTGAGGTCCCACCAGCCACAGCTTGGCACAATTAAATTATGACAAATATTTCAAAGCTTGCTAAGCAAGGCACACATATTCATGAAGAAAGAAAGGGTTTGCACTCGCTGCTGTCTCCTTTGCCACATCGACACTGGAGACCTGAGTGGTATCTATATGAATGGTATGGACAGAACTAGGATCAGTAGCAGTGGTTTCATGCATCTTCCTGCTTCACACAGGAACCCAGTAACATTAGAGGTCAGTGCAAGTTTTCTAACCTACAGTGTCCAAATTTATTGATCCAAACAAGTTTATCTATGCCCTGCTGAACTGCTGGCATCCATATGTAATGCACTCTCTGTCTAAAAGCTCCTACCACGTGTTTGGTTTTTCTGAGTGTTTTAAAGGGTAGTTCATTATGAACCCTGTGTTGTTCTATTCAAGTCTGCATTAAACATCCCCTGAGTATCAGTGGAGCAGCCTGAATGTGTGCTGGGGCTGCGTTTTCCAAGCTCTGACTCCAAAGCCTCCTATACTCCAGCCCTGCCAGCTAGAGCATTAAACAGTCTCCCATTTGATAGCAGCTTCCCGCACCCCACTTGCAACACAAGCAGCCTTTGTAGAGAAATTCTTGGAAGGGTGAGATAAGAGACAGTGTCTGAGTTGCAAAGTCCTGTGGTTGGGGGACAGTTAGGGGACCTGCCAGTGTCAGCAGCCCATACTGTGCTGCAGAGAGGCCCCAACATCCTTGTAAACAGAGACTGGACTCAGGAAACAGGCGCACAGCAAAACTCACCAAACATCCTGCCAGGAAACACCAGATTCAACAATACCATCAGCCTGCACAAAACAGCCAGCTCAAGTAACCTTGTGATACATATAACACACACCCGCAGGAACATATGCACATCAAAAGCCCCTAAATGTGTGTCCTATACACTCATGGGTATATGGGCTGTGCACAGACATACAACGCTCCTTGTGGGCATATATTCAGAGCACAAGCATGCACACCACCAAAGCACACCCTGAATGCACAGGCCAAGTAGGAGTCTGGCACGCACCCAATTTTTATAACATATTCTAACTACAACTTTAGTTTGGTGGGCTCATCTCCTGGGATGTGTAGGGGTTAAATTCTCAGGGTTATCCTTCAGTATATACTCTTCCACTGAAATTCTCTCTGGGTCCTGGGCTTGACAGTTTCAGTCAGAGTAAGTTCACTACTAAGAACTTCAGAAAATGCTGTTCATGTAAAAATCTGTTTTGGGTAGCTAAGGTAAATACACTTATATTATCCAAAGCTAAACCAAACTACACCTATACATGTTAGCTTGTGGTGATCTTTTTGAGTGGCAGCTGACAGGTGAAGCATCAAAAAAAAAAGCAGTTCTGAAAGGTTTTTTTGATTAATACATTAGGACAAATTCTCATCCTACCCGAGTTTTGTCAGTGGCTTCAAAGGATTATAATAAGGTCCTTAGAAGATAAGGGCTTTAAATAAATGTGGTTTTTAAGAGACAGTGTTCAGGAGATTATTCTAGTCTTGGGGTTTTGTGGGTTTGGGTTGGGTTTCTTCTTCCACACAGCGTCCCCAGGCATCAGAATCAAGACAGCACGTGGGTTGGGCTAGATGCACTGGCAGAGGGAAGGATATGTTCATGCAGGCGTTGGCTGTTAGAAAAAGGTGTTGGCAGTGATGGTTGGTAGGGCCTTAAGACGGATGCAGTAAAGATGCTACATGCCAAGATGAAAATAGGTTGCCATAGCTATGCAGTAGCTGTCTTAAAGTATCCACAGGCTAAATAGTCCATTAAGCAATGCATGAGTGGTGGTGGCACAACAGAGAATCCATAGCATTAGCAGTGACAAGCAGATAATGCAAAACCATTCAGGTGTTAATGCAGGAATTACCATATTCCACAGTGACTGGCTTTCCTGCAATTTCACCATACAGGGCATTGCTCTGCAACCTGAGGAGCTTTCAGGGTAGAGGAGACTGAGTAAAAAAATCACTGAACCCAAAGGCAGATATTTGCCAATAAGTTTCAAACTACTTCCAAGATCCAATCACCCCTGCCCTGCCCCAACAAGAGACATAATACAGGAAGCCAGAAGTAGTTGCAACTTCTTTAGTGTGTTAGAGTGGGAAAGATGCCAGTTTTATGTGTCTCTTGGTTCTTGAAAATGACCACTATGGTTTAGTCTAGCTCCACCACATACTTTGCATAACAGCACGTTTGGTCACAGTTTGCCTTTCTGACTGAAAGGAAGAAAAAAATGCCATTTCTGAATACTGAGAGCATCTATTAACAACAGGACATTGGCTACTGTAATGTCTCCAGCTGCCAAGAGACACTTCTCTCTTTGCAGTTAACATCCGGGTTTGAGCAGCTGAACTCTCCCCAGGAATCAAAAATAGTTCCTAAACAAGAAAGTGCCAGAAACTCATTTCTGTGCTTTCTTTGTTCCAGTAATACTTTCAGCCTCTTGTGACCTTCAAGCTGATACAACCATTTTGGACTACTTGAAATTTATCTCAGTTTATCCCAAGTTTAAATTACTTTCCTCTCAATCTTTATTACCAACCTGATTTCTGATCTTCCTTTTAAATTCTCTGTATCTGTCATAATAGCTAGGTTTTTGACACTTCAGTATTTGCGATAGTAGTGGATTATGATGGCAGTTATGAACACACTGGAAGATGAAATGGTAACAACTTATTGGAATTTGGTTCCAGCTTTAGCCACAACTCCAAAATATTTTTGTAATACTAGCAAAGGCAAGTGTTTCAGAAGAGGGATCAGTAAGGAAGCAAGTATCATCTTGATGACCACCATATGAAGTGGTCATCAGTAGGCTTCAGAGTTACTACTGCTGAGAATACTGTTTCTGAAGACCAGCTCCTGGAGATTCTGGCACAGCCATTTTCCCTTGGCTGCAACAAAGTCATGATTTTGACATTTATTGCTGTTGTAACAGTCCATTGATGCCGACTCTGTAAAACAGCTGCAGCAATCTCATATTTGAGGATTTGGGTGAAATCCATCACTTTCAGTACATGAAAGTCTGAGTTTTCACAGAAACCAATGAAGCCATCAGAAAAGTGCAGTGCCAGCACTGTGTCCCATCCCACCTGATCTTTGATTATGACTGCAATACATGATCGAGGAGGCAAAGAAGCTTGTGCATCCACTCATGCACAAATAGGAAATATTAATGAGAGGGAGAAATAAGAAGAATTAATGGCAAAATGTATGACTTCTGTAATAAGCCATCTCTCCTCCTCACAATGGTCCCAGGGTGAAAAGCTGTCAGCACTTACAGAGGCCACAGCAAATACATATTTCAGGCATATAAGCCATTTATTTAAAAATATATTCTGCAAACAGTACTTTAATGTTAATAGCAGCAGTAATGCTCAGTTCTTTATCGCTCTTTTCTGGGAAGGAGCTCTAAAGAATTCTTCAGACAATAATAGGTAAGCAGGTAACAAACTCCTAAGACACAGGCAAGTATTATTTTCCCCTTCATACTGATAAATGCATAAAAATGCCTGTGGTTACACAATAAGCTACCTGAAAAGTTGGGAACAGAGCTCAGGAGCCTGGAGTCTCAGCTCTCTAACTGCTCAATGTAGTGTGTAATGCAAAACAGAAAGCATAGGTGTTAATAGCATATCTCCAAAACAGTGGGTTTTAATCTGTTTTCATTTGCAAATACTTGCAATTTTTGCAGTAGGGTTGTGGACCCTTGTGAAAGGTATTCCAGCCAACTGATGAAAGGTTCATTTTTCTTAACTATCTTAGAAGAATTTTGCAAACTGTCATTGAAAACTGTTGCTCTAAGCAACAGGAAGCTGGAGGGTGTATTCAGAGGGACTATACCGAGGCAATGCACACAGTTGTCAGGTAATTGACATAGATGTGGACAGCAGAACTAAAACCCAGCCCTTGAGCTTCAAGTGAGTCCAAAGAAAGCTTTCATAAACTTTAGCAGTAGGGTGCTCTCTGTTGCTTCTAATCAGATTTCCTAAGGCCTTAGGGTTGGACTTTCAAGTGTGAAGCTTAATTGCTGAAAGTATTCAGGAGCTCCCGTCCTCCTGATCACCTTGGAAACTTGCACTCCCTTGCAAAATTATGGCCTAGTCAAGGCTGTACATAGCTGTGGCACAAATGGAGGGCCGCACAGCCCGTATTCCTGTATGCAGGGCCAACGGGACGTGTGTGAAAAGGGCTACAGCCCTGTTAGCAAGAGAAACTGACTCACCACATCACTGCTGATGGTTAATGACTTGCAGCCTGAAAGTTTCTGCCAGGGTTCAGGGCTGCATAAGTGCAGGAGAAGATACAAGAGAGACAGTAAAAATATAAAAGAAATCTTACCAAGAACAAATGCCGAGGGTGCCTGGTTTTGCCAGAGACTTTCATCAGCGTTCCCTCTTTAACAAAGATCTGAAGGAGAAAACAGCAGGTTGTAATCCTGAGACTTCTCATTCTGAATCTTACTGAGAAAAGAGAATATTCCTCCTTGGGAAAGAGCTACTCTAACTGCTTTCATCAGCACAGGAAGAGACAGATACGTCACCACTTACTTCTAGCCTTACTCCTTATGATCTGGCTTAGCCTTTGCCTGGGTTAGCCCTGCTGCTCTTCATGGCTTGCATTTGTATCAGAACCAAATGGGTTGGAAACCCACTTGTCCTCAGCCCCCTGCTTCTGCACCGTGAACTGTGCTGAGAGGTGACTGTCGCAGATGGCAAAGCTAACATGTAATGAGCTTCAGAAAAGAACTCTTGTCTTTAAAAATCCTCTAAGACAGACCAAGAAGAAAAGCTGAAACATTGGGTTTCAGCACGCTACATCCATATAACTATGCCTGCATACATAACCTGTGCACGTTTGCAAACACAATACTTTGTCGGTCCATATTGTTACTATGTATGTAAATAGGACTATGTATGTAAGCAGCTAAACCAGCATACTAGAACTTGATTGTAATAACATTTGAAAAGGTCTAGAATAACTGAACTACATCACTGGATTAACAGTCATCTACTCTTTTCAGATGGAGAACAGAATCTGGTGTAGTTTTCCACTCTAGAACAATTTATTATCAAAGAGACCAATCCCACAAATTCTGTATGCTGGGCTTTGCAGAATTTGTTATCGCATTACCTGGCAAGGGCAAGTGAGAATACTCATGTTAGAGAAAAAATAGAGGTTGACTGCAGTATTTGGCTGATGAGGATTCTTACGCTATGAGAATGCATGCCTTGAAAACTGCTTCATGAGTTTTGCAAAGATATTGGTGGACTGAAGGGAAATTTAGAGTTGCAGAACTCACAAAAGAAATCTTTTGAAGTGTAGAAGCAGGTTGGAGCTGAGGAAACTGAATAAATTTGAAAGCCAGGAAAAGAAATTTGCATTTGATATGGATGGCAAGACAGAGGTATACACTCTCCCACATTTTTGTTCATGTGTTGCTTAAAAATCATGTCTTGCATTAAAAGCACCACTGGGGAATGGTGAGAATAAAAATTTGAAAACAAATAATTTCCCCTGATTTAAGGCTCTTTCTTACCCAGCCAAATAAAAACTCTGAGCCTTTCCAGGCTGCAAGTGATTCCTGCTAGTGTTGCAACCTTTCAACAGGAGTATATAGGGAGGAAAACAGCAGCTCCGTCAAAGGACACTGCCCATGGTGTGGCTGAGGACAGCTGGAGTGAAAAGTCAAATGGCTGCTCTGCGTAAAAGCAGGGGCAATGCATGTCTTTCCCAGCCTGAGGCTCTTGGCACATCTCTTTGCGCACTGCCAGAGTGATGGCTTTTTTACACAAAGCAGCGCTCCGACTCTTATCACAGTAGCTCAGTAAACAACACCTGTAGACGTCTGAAATCTGGCCATCCACACAATCGGAGATATAGCTGGCCGGAAACAATGCCCTTATCAGCATTGGTCTGCCTGCAGCACTCACCCTTCCTGGCTGGAGGAGGCCACTCTGCCCTCTCACACTGTGCTCAATGTGTACCAGCTTTTGCAAGTTTTCCTGGGGGAGAGAAACAGCGTTTAAGAGACCACATGGTGACTGTTCTTTGGACAAGCAGGCAAACCTTCCTTCACCCCTCCTCACCATTTTATTTCTCTAAAAGTAGTATTACAGAATTAGGTTTCACAGAGAACTCAGCGCAGGGATTTTATGCCCAGGAAGTCTTCTTCCAGCCTTACAGGTTTTATAAAATCTCATCACCTGCATTCATATCTGCTGTGGCCTTCTACACTCCTGTTACCTCTCAGACCTCAGTTCACCTTCAAAAGGGCCTGCTAACTCCATACAGTATTTATACATTGGCCTCTTCGCTGACTTTCTTGCTCTGGGAACTAATAAACTGCAAGCAGAGACAAAGTACAGTATCTGCTCCAAAGGCCTGTGCATTAGTGGCATGACACGGATAATCCAAAGCATGCTTTGATACCATAAGACTGTTGCTAGGATTATCTGGAGGTTTATATTCTGTGATAACTGATTAATGGCTTTGCAATAGGGGATTTAGAAGGTTAACTAGTAAGCAGGTAAAGAAGCTGCATCTCTCTTTTGATGCTTTGCAAAGATCAGGAAGTTCATTATCAAACTCTGATGCTACTAACTGCCCACCCGGCCTTAAAGCACAGACAGTCAGTGGGCACCGGCATGTGGCATGAACTTGTCTATGAAGATGGTAAATAAGATTAATCTAGCTAAGCCTGTGCTCTCATAAAAAAAGGTGGCATTGGATGAATATACAAAGGAGCAAGAAGGGTTGTCTGTACCTTTGCAATATTGCTAGAGTCTTTTCAAACCTCCTTCCATTTAGCGGGTGAGGCTGCTAAAGCCAAGGCTTGCACATAGGATTTACCTGTGGTTTTATCTGGTCAGAACAGTAGAATGGGCTGCAGAGCAGCAATGAGTAATCACTGGAATATGTCTAAAAATTAGGAGTCTCTTGTCTAAGTTAGCCATTTTGTCCTAAATCCTCAGTTACACACCCAGATAAACTACAGAGTAAAGGACCATATTTGATATACCTTCATGACCTGGCAGCCTTTGACTACAGTTTTCTGCTATGACAGATAATGGTCTGTTTTCCTATGCTCCATTGACTGGCATTAAGACACCCCTGGGCTTAGTTAGACTTGATTAGGTTGTACCATGTATCTGCCTGATACAAATCAGTGCTGTCTACAGAATCAGCTAATTAAGAAAGCTATCACAGATACCAGAAGGAGCATATCCATGTCAACATGATGGTCTGTCAAGGCTAATTTACCCTGGATTTCAGCTAACACAATTAATGTACCTATCTCAGCTTGCTTTTTGAGATAAGCCTGAAAAAGCTCCGTATGTTACTGCCCTGGTGAAATATTACACTTGTTTAGCATGATACTAAGTTTAGTTCTTAATCAGTAACCACATATGAAACATATGGAAACACCTACAAGCCTCGAACAGCACAGGGCTACATTGTGACCATGCAATATAACTGGCAGTTGACACATTTTCAAGAATTTCAGCCATCAAGTATCTCTTTTGCAATGCAGGAAGTAACAAATGGATTTTTTCAGGTCACTTCTAGAATACTATAGGCCAGCAAAATGGAAACAGAATGTATAAACTAATAGCACAGGAAATACCAGGGATCATGGGACCGCTGACATTTGCAAAAGACATTTGCAAAGGACTTTCCCATCACTAAAGGGTATTTTAGCCCTAGCAAAACTTGTCAGATTGACAGCTTCCACAATGGAAACCCGTTCTTCATCCGTAGAAAAGGCAGTTCCCTCCTGTGAGCACACTCATGGCCAGTGCTAGTACTACTCATTGGGGTTTCTACAAGAGTGAGAGGAAAAGTTGCTGCAGCTCAGATACACCTCAGCTTTTCTTAGGGCTGCTGGCAGAGGCGCCTGTTGTAATGCTGACATTTGCAATATGGACATATGTTCACCAGGAAATGGACAGAGATGTATCAAACTCATTTCCTGTAGGAAGTCAAACAGCCATCGCATGTGAAGGACAGTGATTTATCTGGGAATGTGGGCAGCTGAGGGGTGTGTAGTTTCCCTACAGTTCCCCTAAAATTCCCTGTTTATATATTTTCTTCATTCTCCTTAAAACTATCATCATTCTCCTTTCAAATATCCTTCACAAGCTACGAGTAAAAAATGAAAACAAAGCTCCACCCAACTAGTACTGCAGATGTGGGTGGCTGAAATCCTTCTCGGGCCATTTTAGCAGTGAACTGCAGCTTCCATCATATTATCATTATGTCTATGCAGGAGGAACGCCTCCCCAGGGAATTCACCAGCTGTTAATAGCAACAATGATTTATAGCTTTTAGCATCTCAAGGCCTCTAACAGATTGTAGAAGTTCAGAGAGCAATACAAACCCTGCTTAGTTCAATAGTGAATGTCTCCTAGAGTTACAGATAGACTTAATGCTATGCGGTGATGGTATGCCTTATGCCTCTGTTTGCACATCTGTAAATTGCGAGTAATATTTTCCTACTTGATGAAAATGCTGTGGAGATAGTTAATATCATAATGCGTCTGAAAATCCTGGGTTAATAGTTCCCAGGGAAAACTGCTAGAGTGTTATTATCATAAAACAAAAAAGCTAATAATGAATCATTGATATTCTGCAGAAAATGTAGATCATAATTCAATGCTCCTGTCAGATTTTTGGAGTGTAGTTTGATGAGTCGATAAGTGGCAGGAGAAATCTTCCTCCTTCCAGGTACATGCCAAGTCTAAATTATTGCTTAGAACTTCAACCAGGTACATGACAAGTTATTAACACTCTATCTTCAGTGGCATTGTTCAGTTTGTTCTGTAATTAGAGTTACTTCTTAAATTCTTTGCATTTTTTAAAATCTGAGAGAAAGAAAAGAAGTGCTGGTTTTGGCTTTTGTGGGTGGGATACTAATTGAGGAGGACAACCTCTGATTTAGCAGAATATTGAACTTTGATTCTCGTGAACCTGCGCCTTCACAAAACCCACAGCATTCACACAGATGGGAAAGAAGGAAATTTTGTTTCATCTCTTCCAGGCCACAGTTTTAAAGAAGAGCAGATGTGCTCTGATGATATGATAAAAAATGAAGTGTAAAAATCTATGTGGAATTTGTGATCAAATTGTTCCAAAAGAGACATTATTAATAGCAATTATTATACAGTCTGTGACATCTGTAAAACAGATGATATGGTGACGTTCTTCAAATTAAAGCATGGCTTAGTGGAGATAAAGTCATTGCATGGTAATGCAACACAGCAAATTTGATTTTGGCCACTTGTGTATATTTCTAACTTCAGAAAAGTATTCATACAAATCTCCCATAAATCTGAATGAAATGTAAGGAAGCACAGGTGCCAGAAAAAGATGTGTGACCTGTTAGGAACTGAGCTCTTGCAGTTCTCAACCTCTAATACAGGTATCCCTAAAGCTCTGACATTACTATGGAAGCTTTTCCTGAGATCTCAGTTTTATGGTGAAATATTTATTATTTTGATACAAAGAATGCTTTAATAATGGAAAAGGATGATTATAAATTCTTTGCCTGAGGAGAAAGAAAATCAGAATCAAACCTATTGAAAACTTTGCTCAATAAGTGCGTAGTTTCAGAGTTTCATTCTGTAGAGTGGCCAGATTACATTTCTTTTTATGGTAAAACTCTAGGCTTGTTAGACCACATCCTCCCTGCAATCTACATCTGTTCTTTTGGTTTGGTAACAGAATAGTGTTTATGTAGTAATTAACTACTGGTTATTGCTGTCGATGCTGAACATCACTCAGAATTAGTCTGTATGAACATCATTGTTTCCATGCATCTTGCTTTTCTGTTATGCTTCTTTCTTTCTCCTTTCCTTCTCCTCCTTCACCATTATGTTTGGCTGTAGTGCAACTATCATTTCATCTACAAAGCCTTCCCTCCCAACTTTTGTCCCCATCCTATCTACTATAATGGCTGATGACAAAATAGTTTGGGCTGATACCCAAAGTATCTTTAAATAAAGCTGAGAGTAAGCAACCAAAGAGATCAGCGTAGCTGATAGTTTACACCCAGCAAAGGTGTTCAGGCTGTCTGCTTGCTGAAGCAGAGTATGCTACTTTGTTTACACATGATTCATGTTTGCAACTTTTCCATAGCAATTGGGAGGAGTAAAAAAAGTGCTGTCTTTAAAATGAAGGTTTGAAGGTTTTGGGTTGTCACAGAGCTACATCAACACAGCAAATGGGCTGATGTTGTTGTATGACGGGGGGATGTATTCTGAGGTAGATGTGCCGGGATGGGGTTGGGGGTGGAGAAGCTTGGAGCAGAAAAGCAGCAAATGGACTTAAACCAAATCAATAGGTCCAAGCTTTCTTAAGTTTGCATTGAGTAAAAATGCAGATATGAATTTTGAGTTTTGACCTTAAAAACCTTGAACTTCAGAATGCTCAAAATCTTGATCTGTTGTCCTGGCTTGAGATCATCTCTACACAAAACCAGAAACCCACCAGCTGGACTTCATGTTGATCTGTGATAATTTTGCCACTGGCTTCAGGAGAAGCAAGTTCAGAGCCTCAGTCTTAATTTCTAGCTATCAGATGGGGAAGGAGGCAGATCCAGAAGCCTGAAGGCAGGTTTCTCTATTCAGGAAATAGCAAGCAGTTTTAACTACAACTTATCCCTTTCTGATACAAATATTAGAAGGCTTGGGTTTTGTCTGTTGCTGGCCATGAGAAGATCATCACTGAACTTGGTGATCTGAAACAGCCCACGAACACACAGGCTCCATTTATGACCTTGGCACACATATCAGAGACATGGCTTTTAAACCTGAGCAGCAGAGATTTCCAGATGTGAGCAAAAGTTGACATTCTTGGTTCTTGGGTTCATTTGCTGCAAGCAGATGCTTCCACTTCTCTGAACAAAGCATGAAAGCTTCTGTTTTAAAAGATGAAGGGCACCTTGGGTTTTGAGACTCTTTCATTCTTACCTCCCAAGCTGTTGCAAAAAACATCCTTCATCTAGTTGACCTACTGCATTTTTACCATGTCACACAGTCTGAATTCACTGCTTCACCCAGTGCTTCCATTCCCCTGCAGCCAGAGGACAAAGGTGTTAAAGGGAATGTGCTGAGTCAGCAGTGCTGTTGCGTAGCTGTAGTGGCCTCCGGCAATTCATTCTTTCAACCTTAAAATCCTACCTGAGAACAAGCTCTTGCTAAGAAGGGTTGACATTTAGTTTCTTCCCTTTGTCTGCATTGATGCCCAGGTGTTTTTGTCTCTTGAATTCCGTGTTTTGGTGCCTGAATGTTTATTAACAAGCCTCTCTCTGCTCAGCAAATAAAATAATAAGGAAGTGAATTGAATGCCATATGTAATTAACCATAGGGAAGGATGTTTGCAATGCCAAAGAGATCTTTAATTTAGCAAAGGCACGGCAAAATCCCAATGCATGATGTTAAATTTAGCAGTATTCAAAAGATATGATATGTTCCCAATCACTTGAAATCCCTGTGACCCAATGCAATGATAAAATACTTAGGATGAGACGCCTTTTGAGAAAGAAACACTTCAGTGTAACCACTCACTATTGGATGAAATGCAGGATGCCTGGAATGAGGTGCTTTGTTTTCTAACATGCGTGCTGTTGAACACAAACCACATAATAGTCAACATCTTCCTTAGCAACTGCATGTAATCCTTGGTAATCTAAATGCCTTGGAAAGAAGTGCTTAAAAATGGCATTTTTTAAAATTTTGGGCTGTATTATCACTATTTTCTAGGCCTAACAAGCCTAGAGTTTTATCATAAAAAGAAATGTAATCTGGCCACTCTACAGAACAACTCTGAAACTATGGACTTACTGAGCAACATTTCATTAGACTGCGAAGACTGTAGGTACTTCTTTCTAACTACTTGAGCTGAATGCTAGGTCTGTACAGCTGAAGCAAACATGGACCATAGGAGAGAATTTAGCTGCAGGTGTGGGTGGCTAGTATGACAAAAAGAAAGGCACTGCCTTTAGTTATCACCCAGAGGTCCACCAAGTTGAATTCCTCTGGAACGTGCTGGATCCTCTGTCTGATAGTCTCTCTGCTGCCTCCTATGCCTCCCAACACTGCTTCTTACTGATGTCAATAGAAAACTCCTATCATCTTAGACAAAAATCAGACCTAGATCCTTGGAAACAAATTATCATAAGACCAGCTAAATGCAGGCTATCTTTGCCAGTAAATTAGGACTCTAATATCATGTAAGCAATATTAATAAATCACACTGACCTTACAGAAACTGCTCATTACTTTGGAAAACTATGTAACTTATTTAGATGCCTAAATCTGAATTTAGACATGAGCTCTAACCTATAAAAGTCTTGGCCAGTCTGGTTGTGTGATCATCTGCAAGGCTATAAACCATGAGCTATTCTTCTGAAGTAAAATGGGATTCCAGAATTGTAGGAAAATTATGTAAATGAGCTCAGAATGTATCTTTGACAATACATTTGTGATGTCTTCAACATTTCATATCTAAAAACATGCCAGGCTAGAAATAGAACCATGAAAATTCCCGTCTCTCACTTCACGGCTGCACATACCATTTCAGCAACCCAAGAGGGAAAAAAACTTTGTGCTGCTTGCTACGGTGACTTACATCTTGCACAGCTGCACTAAAGGCCATAGACCTACTCCACATCTGCAATACTGTAAACCAGATCTGTATAAACCCTTGAGTCTCACCCTGGAGGAGGCTTCAGAATTTAGCAGAGATATGCATTCACTTCAGCAGCTGTGCAGAAAAGACAGTATCGATCAGGAGAGCATGTGTCATGGTAGGACTCACCGCTTGGAGCATGCTGTCGTTGGCTCGGTCCGTGATTTCAGAAACAATGAATAAGGCAGCTGAGGGATGAAGCAAAACAAACACCGTAAGTCACATAAAAGAGTAGGAAAATAACCCCAATCCCTTCTGTTTACAAGGGCATCTTCAAAAAAAAGCAAACAACATCCCCAGCAGCAGCTTCTTTAACCTCTTTGGCACCTTCAGAATGCAACTGCCCAGCAAATTTAAGACACAGCCCAGTGCTGTCAGTTCCCCTTCCCTTCATCATTCTCTTGTGTGAAACTCTGCATCACACTTGTGCTGACCAAGAGAGACCAAGAGGTCCCTTTTAAGCAATGTAGCATGGCACGAAAGCTTTTTGTGATGTTTTCTAGTTGCAGATTTTTTACAGTTGGAGCTGGTGGTAGGGAGAGATTAATGTAACCCAGCTTTAGCCATCCAAAAGCATGGCAATATAAGGTGATCTGTTTCCTGTTACTGCCAAGGGAGAGGACAGGTCATCCCTTTCTGACAGAAGTGTGTATGAAGTGGTGACATGAATTAACACCTGGATTCTCCACTGGCAAATAACCTGGTCCAGGGCATGTTTGCTGGCCCTGAGAGCAGTGGTATAACATGGCTCAGGTCCTTATCTCAAATCTCTTCCCCTGTGGAACAGGGCATCCTGTCTGTTCCTGGGCATAATCTGGGAGCAAGCTAGCCATCGCTGGCCAGAAACATGACAAGCTTGTGCTAACCACAACCAAGATAGGCAATTGTGGCCACAGGGCTTGAGCGTCTGCCCTGGCCTTGTTTAAATTACTGGTATAGCTGTAGTCCCACTGTCAGTGTCTAAGGTCCTAAATCTTGCATGAGACTCTACTCTTGGTCAGAACAGACTGACCTTCAGTCAGTCGCAGACTTTATTGCTATGGGTTGGTTTGGATTTACACTCAGTGTAACAAAGGGGTGAACTGGTTTCATTAATACAATGTTATTCCTGCTTACTCCCGCCTGGAAGCTACTCCCACTGAGGCCACAGCTAAACCTGGCTTTGACTTCAGTGGGAGTAAGAGACTTCTGCTTTATCCATTTGATGTGTTGGAAAGGATGGTGTTAGCAGCTGAACATCTGGGATTTGTTCTTGATTGTGCAGAACTGATTTTTATGCAATGTCTTTCAAGTTTACTTAGGCTTAAGGAATCCAGAATACAGATATATGATTCAAAACTTCTGGGTTTCTCCAAAGTTCACAGAGCACAGCAGGCATACCATGGATAATGGTACACAAACAAGCAGATGGAGCCATCCCAATTGACTTTACAATGACCAGGCCAAATATGGATGGAGCCAAAGAGGACTAGGATTTCCCTGATGACTGCGGCAGAACTACAATATCTGCACCATGCTTGTATAAATGATAATTTCTTCTTCTGTAAGTTCATTGTGTCAAAACTATAAGAAGGCCACGTTTCAATGAAAAAAAGATAGGGTTCTTACCCTAAATAATTTGTCTAAATTAGTAACCAGTTCTTATAGATCTGACATCTAACCTATTAACACAAAATCTTGAACATAATCCTCTTCCATACACTACCAGTATAGATCCTATACCTCTTTAGAAGCAGAGTTAGCAAAGCAGAATTTTTGTTCTATCCATTTCATTTTACCTTGTGTGGCTTCATACTCTGTAGAATCAGGGCAAAGATTATTCAAGTAATCTGTAGAAAATAATCGAACACACACGGACATCCAGTGATCAGAATACAGATCCACATAATTTGTAGTGTTATTAGCTAAAACCTAAAATCCTAATCATAGAATCATAGAAAAGTTTGGGTTGGAAGGGACCTTAAAGGTCATCTAGTCCAACCCCCCTGCCATGGGCAGGGGCATTGTCCACTAGACCAGATTGCTCAAAGCCCCATCCAATCTAGCCTTGAACACTTCCAGGGATGGCCATCCACAGTAATGTCCCGTATCACTTTATTCCCAAATAATGAAGTGTACATAGCCTCTTTCCAAAGCAAAACTCATCTTTGACTGCATTCTGCTTTGAGAATCAATGCAAGAGCATTCATACAGATTTGGACTCATCACATAACTTGGCAGGTATAAACAAATAAACAGAGAGTGACAAAAATATTTCCTTGTTTCTCAGCCAAGAGAGTTGCTGAGTAGCACCACTTTACAAATAATTGTTCTTCTAATGAATTCTATTTTCCCATCTGAATGAATGGTGTTGGCTGTAATGACTGATTTTCTATATTTATAGTAAATGAATTATATTATCTTTCTAGTGCTGTGCCCTCCCTGGTGTCCCAAAATCTACCTGGCTTTTATATGCCTTCAGGAAAGCATCTGCCCGTGCTCAGTCAGGCAGGAAGGGGTTGTGCGGTGTTATCAGGCAATATTTAGCATTCCTTTTCACAGCTGCAAGCTCTGTCCTTGGCTATGGACATTTAACTGAGTGGGCAACTCCTTTTGGCTGTAGTGCAGTAATTGGCAACCAATATCCTCATAAAATACCCTTCTTTATCTGGTAGAAACAGCCAGTTATGAACACACAAATACACCTGCATATTTTAATTTTTTTTTACGCTGTCTAGAGAATCTGAAGGACTGCACTGTTCCAGACCCACCCTGTCCTAGCAGGCAAAGAGGGGCTTGGTTTCTTGAGGTGAAGAACTGAAGCAGTAAACCTATTTTCTGGAATATCTTAATCCAGCAGACCTTATCTCACTACAACTACACACAAAAGCTTTCATTTTCCTAGTTAGTCCCAGTACCTAGGACAAGGAGGAGCTTAAGTTGCTTCAAGCATAGATGGAATCCAATCACTGGAGCTGTACTGAAACCCTTCCAGCTCTCTCACAAAATACCATGCTTCATGTTTGCAATTTACCTTGTGGACCACAGAAATGGGCAAAGAAAATGGAGCATAGTGAGGGTATTTCTGACAGGGACATGCCAAGTCCTTTTTCTTAGATGCAGAAGTTGTGTCCATGCACTAAAAACACCGTAAGGATCGTGTGAGACTACTAAGTACTGCAACCCACAAGTCTGGAAAGTTGCCCTTAATGTAGACACACCCAGAGAGGGAAGCAAGTCAGACAGAAAAAAAGTCCTACTATTGGCATCCGGTGTTCATTTGTATTGCTTGTACTAAAAAAGCAAAGCCAGCTGTGAATAATGAGTTGCATCCTTGATCAAAGTGTCTGGAGCAAGATGAAACTGCTGCTAATCTGCGCTGTGAATAAAAATTTCATATGGTCACTTTGTTCTGCTGCATTTATAGGAGTCCCTTCTAATATGCTGTGCCCTTCATCAACTGTTGAGTTTGGGCAGGGTTTATGGCTTCCTTTTTACTGTCCCACGCATAACTCATCTTGCATCTCTCTCCACCCACACATATACATACTCACAAAGCATTTCTCCATCTTTATGTCTATGGATCCCCCGCTCTTTTGTGTTCTGATCTGACTAAATTACTTGACAACACTGAGACTCATTGTTACATTTCACTATTTTCTTCCCTAACCGGTTCATTAGTTACAAACCTAAACCTCACAATTGTCTCAAGGGGCCACATCCTGCTCCAGAAAGCCTGCTCCCCTCACAGGCTCAGACTTGCTAGATTTGCTGTGGCTTGCAGAGAGAGCCACCAGAGGGAACGCAACGACCTTTGGAGAGACTCCAGGTGGGAGCGATATATATGGTCCTGAATGTAAAGGGAAGGTGTTACTGTAAATGTAAAATCTGTAAACATACTGTTAATGTAAATTTGGATCGCTGCCTCCTACAAGGCAAAGAAATTGGACTGGGATTTTTACTTAAACTTATCACTAGCCTTAGGTGTACTGTACATAGGGCTTAGGGTGCAGCACTGCATACAACTGCTTTGTTGATGGAGTAGAAGGAGATGGTGCTTGCCACTGTCATGCAGTGCAGAGTCCCCTTGCTGGGGACTACTGTCCCCTACTGTCTCTGATAACTGCCCTTGACGTAAATAAAATCACACCTGTTTGCTGGCAGTGAGGCTGAACTCTGCCTCTCCTAATTCACAGAAAGAAAAAGCCAAGAAGGAATGGCTAAAAGTACCTGACTTTACATTTTTTTGTGACCTTTCAGCATGGTTGTGCTGAAGAAGTGCCTGCTCCTTCCCAGACTCCCTGACGTTTCCTGAGTCCTGTACTAAGCATATTGAAGTTCCCAGGAAATCCCACACTGCTTCAGCCCTATTTTAGCTGTTTTGGCATCAACGTGTGACACAGTGGAGGCACAGAACACAGTGGAGGCACAGAACCTCATGGGGCGGTTTCCACTGAGTACCTTTGAGAGTGATTTTACTGACCTGTGAGCAGCACATGATACTGGAAGACACGCTGCACCACTTTCAAAAGCTGGTGTTTCACACTCTGAGGGCTGCCACCAGAACTCTGCTGTCCTCAATGGAAGGGAAAGGAAACACAAAGATCAGGGATGTGTGAGCTCAGCAGCAAACTGTCGTATCCACCTGATATGTGCTATGAAAGTTTGCTACCAGTTGCATGCACAAATTCCATTGAACCATTCCCAATTTACCCAGCTTGCTAGGGGCTATTGTCTTTGTGACTATAAAGAAGTACTGTAAACAGTTTATTTCCTATGGCATCATTCACAAATATTTTGGACTCAGAGGGAAAAGGGAGGAAAGCGAATACCATTTAGAAGGTAAAGGTTGGATAAAGATTTCAGGGTGGCATCTGAAGACAGTGGTATCAGAACTCAATGAAGCTTGCCATCGTTGTTCCTTTTTTGGGCTGAAAGTTTCTTCTGCCTGTAACTTTTTAGTATCTTATTTCAAGACATGGAATTGAGCAAAATACAGCAAAGCATCTCCCTGTGATTGAGTTGGAACTGAATGTCCAGAGAGTGTTTACAGGAAAATAAAGTGAGGCTGTGATCTGATTTAACATGCACATGGAAAAGTAGCATTTTTGTCTTTACCTTTACCCTTTAGATTCAACCCACTGAACGTCACTGCATATCAGGCCCAGTCAGCATGGGTTTATGAAAGGCAGGTCCTGCTTGACTAACCTGATCTCCTTCTACAACAAGGTGGCCCACTTAGCGGACGAGGGAAATGCTGTGGATGTTGTCTACCTAGACTTTAGTAAAGCCTTTGACACTGTTTCCCACAGCATTCTCCTGGAGAAACTGGCTGCTCATGGCTTGGACAGGCATACTCTTCGCTAGGTGAAAAACTGGCTGGATGGCCGGGTCCAAAAAGTTGTGAACAGAGTTAAATCCAGCTGGTGGCCAGTCACAAGTGGTGTTCCCCAGGGCTCAGTATTGGGGCCAGTTCTGTTTAATATCTTTATCAACGATCTGGATGAGGGGATCGAGTGCACCCTCAGTAAGTTTGCAGGTGACACCAAGTTGGGCGGGAGTGTTGATCTGCTTGAGGGTAGAAAGGCTCCACAGAGGGATCTGGACAGGCTGGATGGATGGGCCGAGGCCAACTGTATGAGGTTCAACAAGGCTCAGTGCCGGCTCCTGCACTTGCATCACAACAACCCCATGCAATGCTACAGGCTTGGGGAAGAGTGGCTGGAAAGCTGCCCAGCGGGAAAGGACCTGGGAGTGTTGGTCGACAGCCAGCTCAATATGAGCCAGCAGTGTGCACAAGTGGCCAAAAAGGCCAAGAGCATCCTGCCCTGTACTGGGCACTGGTGAGGCCGCACCTTGAATACTGTGTTCAGTGTTGGGCCCCTCACTACAAGAAAGACATTGAGGTGCTGGAGCATGTCCAAAGAAGAGCAATGAAGCTGGTGAAGGGTCTGGAGCACAAGTCTTATGAGGAGCAGCTGAGGGAACTGGGGTTGTTTAGCCTGGAGAAAAGGAGGCTGAGGGGAGACCTTATCGCTCTCTACAACTACCTGAAAGGAGGTTGTAGCGAGGTGGGTCCCTTTTCGCAAGTAAGAAGTGATAGGGCAAGAGGAAACAGCCTCAAGTTGCGCCGGGGGAGCTTTATACTGAATATTAGGAAAAATTTGTTCACCAAAAGGGTTGTCAGTCATTGGAACAGGCTGCCCAGGGAAGTGGTTGAGTCACCATCCCTGGAGGTATTTAAAACACTTAGGGACATGGTTTAGTGTCAGTGTTGTGTTTACAGTTTGACTCAATGATCTTAAGGGTCTTTTCCAAGCTAACTGATTCTATTCTATAAGGGCTCAAGTAAAGTGTCACAACATTGCTGCAAAAACAACAGCAAGCCACAAAACCCAATCCTCAAAAGTCTCCACATCTCCAGATGCACCAAGAAACAGAAGCTTACAGGACCTGAGAGGAGTGGCACAAAACCCAGCTGGTTCCTTACAAGGTCTGAGTCCAAAACCCAGTCAAGTTTCATGGGGTTTCAGTGTTTATTGACCAACACTTCTGAAGTGTTTGACACTTCTGAAGGGACAAAAGGAGAATAGGAATCTAACTGTTTAAAGGAAGGCTGGCAAGAGACAGCATTTTCCAAGGCTGTAGAGGTGTTTCAAGTTACTGTATTACTCCTCTAACTGGCTGACTACTCTCACCAAATGTGCATTCAGGGTTGTGCTGAGCATTGCCAGTCGCCCATACTCAAGTCAAAGGTGCCAGAAACAAGATGAGGCCCTAAATTCTGCGTTGTTAGACTGGAAAGCTAATAGTGGTCATGCTTTAAAAAAATGCAATAGGAAATGACTGAGAGACAACTCCCCCTCATTTGTGTGTGTATGCATGCATGCAGGAGGGCAAGAAGTTACAGAAGTCACTGATTCTAGGGCAAAATCCTGCTGATCTCATCCTAGGAAAAGCCTCATCTGCTTTCTTAGAAATAAGAGCTAATTCTCAGGGTTGATAGTTAAAGACAGACGTGTATAGGCATGTGGCTGGGAGGGATGAGGGAATATGGGCTCTCAGTAGAAAGCCTGTTTCATGTTCAGAGCAGTGTGAGCCATCAGAACTTCCCTCAGCTGCTAACAGGAAATAATTGTGGTGAATGCAAGGTATCTGTAAATGCTGACTTCCAAATGTCTTTTGAAATTAATTGTTATCCTTAATATTTCACATGTGCTGCAAAGAAGAACACAATCCATACCCCATAGAGCTGGCATTCTAAATAACCTTTAAGGTCTGGTCACTAATTTATCCTTACAGCCCCTCTGCCACCCAAGTAAACATTGTTATTTCTCTTACCAGATAAAGATAATAAGAAACAGGGGTTCTAAACCCACAATAAAGCAGCATAGCTTTTAACCATTTTAGCTCAATAGAGGCAGTGTAGCCCAACTGAACTTTCCCATCCACATATGGGCTTATGCTTTTGAAATTATGTGAAGTGGCCACATTGCCAGTACTTTAAAATGTAATCAGGAATCATGGAACTTCTGTCACATGTATCTTGACGGTGTTTTTCAGTTATTCAGCACAGATGAGTGAGTTAACAGAACTGGAAAATACGTGTTTCTTGCTACAGGGCCAGAGGTTACAGGCCTAGAAGTTACAGACCATTCAGGGAGTCTACATGAAAAGAACCCTGTATGTGTCTGGTCAGTGGAGTTTGTGTCTTCCTGTGCAGTTCAATGTTGCCTGTCACAACATCCTCTGTAAACAGAGAAAGCAGTTAACAGGCATTTAAAAATGCAGAGAAATGCAATTGTAAAGATGTTGTGGGTTGATTGCTGCCAGCAGCTAAGCACCTATACAGGCTAACCCTAACTTCATCCTGGCCAGACCCAGTACAAAAGAAAGGATGGAAAATGCAGTGAAAGAGAAGATATGAAGAGATGGTAATAATAATAGTTATTAACTCTAACACATCCTCAAAGAGCTTGATAAGTTGATATGTGACTGAGAAACTAATCCACTATGTGGATATATTTCAGCAAAATATAGTCACAGGTCTGTAGATTCACAAACATACATTCTGTATGCACACACAGAAACAGAAACACATCATGCACATGTGAACATCTCACTTCAGTTTTAGCACCAGGATGTGTGAAGAGAGCTATTCTCTCATTCTACCCTGTGTGAACACTGGTGGAGTTGCAGAAGAAATATCTTTGAGTAAGCCCTGTGGCACAACCATGCATTAGTGCAGGTAAAAAAACATGGGAGCCTTACCTCAAAATCCTGAATTATGGTAGCCAGTTGGGAATATTTAAGGCAGGTTTCATCTAGCAAAGCCAAATTCCTATCAAACTGCATAATGTATGCTGTGTGGTGATTCAGCCTTGATTTTCTGGAGAGAAAAACATCAGCAACTTTCTGGTGTTCCTCCCTAAGGCCACAGAAAGAAAAGAAGGAGCAAATAAATAAACAAATAAAAATTAAAGAAGAAGAGCCATACTTCTTTCTCATTGTATTAAACCCACAGTGGCTACGGACATCGTGCAGCTAAAGCCTTAATTAAATGGCAGGAAAGAGTGCTTCACTGACATACTGGACCACAAAATGGGCTGCTGTAGAATGGGCACCATGAGGAGCTGATCCTTTGGCTGTGCCTTTGCCATGGCAGCACTGTGTGTCCATAGTGGGTAGAACGTCTGCTTTCTGGACACAGCTTCTGTTTCTCTAAACAGACCTTCCAGCTGCTGCAGTGCTTTGAGCACTGGTTGGGGGGGATAATATAATGTATTCCGTTGTAACATTGTATCTTCAGCTCTCCTTCATTGCCCCCTTCTCAGCACTGCCCCACCATCATCTGTCTCAGCACCCATTTGCACAGTATTGAAATATTTACAAAGCATGTACAAGGAGAGAATAGAACAAAATCTGAGATCACAAAAGAATAAGCATAGTTAAGAGAGGAACTCTTCCTGGGGATGTTAGAGCAACAGAGTGTCTGGGGGAGTGCAGACACAGGGAAGGACTTACTGGAAGGTTCAAGGGTGGTGGTGACCTGGGAACCTGTATGAGCGCAGCCCTGTGCCATGTGTCATTCTGTTGTGTTGGCAGCATTTGCAGTACAGCCCTCTTTTTCCCCCAGCGCCACAGAGTATTTCTGGACAGAATCTTAACGCATTTCCAGTTGTGTCCCTTTTGTCTTAGGGAATGGGCAGCATGCTGCTAGAGTAGGGCTGTGACTTCTTTAGGACACAAGTCATTTTAGATCCCAGCTGGAAACACCACTTCTGTTTGTGTTATGAGTGTATAAATCATAAATCACTGATGAAATTTTTTAAGTCTTTCTGCCATTTGTAACGGTCCCTTGGTGGATACGAACCAATATACACTTCCCTTTAGCCTCTTCTTTCCTTGTTGTGTGCTTTGACTTGAAAGTGCAGGGCTGACAAGGAGAGCTGTGGCCTGCATTTAGGATTGTTACTGGAAAGTTCTCCTGACCTAATTGATTTCCTTAACTGCTCAGTGGCAGTGCTGGGATAGGATCAGCCACTGTCAGTGACCAGTGCCTCCTGGAGTCCAGCAGGGTGGAGGTGTGGGGCTGCGTGGTCCATCATAAGCTGTCATAACCGGAGTAGTTCAGTCTAGGCCAGGGGCTCTGCTGGCTGCTGTAGGTTTAGTCAGCTTCGGTCTGCAGAGGTAATTTCTCTTAGACATTCTTATTCCAGCAGCTTGATAGACTAGGGCCTGGCAGCCTGGCTTAAGTCAGAGGTCTCCTTAACTGAATGGATTTTGGAACTTTGTCAGTCCTAGGCATGGTCTTATTCTCTCATGGAAAGACTTCACCCTGTGAGGATGTTTGGCTTAGGTGGAGTCCCTCAGCAGGCTGCCAGTGTCTGTTTGCCTTGGAAGCCTAGCCTGTGCAGAGCCCTGCCTTGGTGCTGGGAGCAAGGGGGTGTCCCTTATCTGAGAGCTACACAGTTGCTATGTAGATTTCTGTAAGCAGATGATCTTCTTTAGGATCAGTTCTGATCCTGCTGATCCGGCTGATCCTGCCGCCCATGGCATGAGTCTGTGACCTTCAGGCCATGAGTGTGAAGCCGCTTGGTGATGACTATGAACTGGCATCAGAGGATAACACATATGAAGCAGTGTCCTCACACTGACTGATGGGGCCATTTCGGAGTCATGGGCTGTGCACTGCGCAAACGTTTCAGTATTTGGTTTCTTAGCCTGACAGCCATTTACTTCCTTCCTACCCGTATGCAAAATCTGCCAAAGTAGTTCAGGTTCTACTCCTTTCACCTCTGCTGGAATCCCAGCTTCCCTGCTGGTGGGGTCAAGGGAACACTGACGAGTTCACCCACCTGCTGTGGAGGGTATGTTAAAGTCATCAAACCATGCCATTCCATACTTACCATTTAAGGACTCTTTCTTCCAGTTCTCCCAGGATGTCTCGGTGTAATTCATAAATTTCAGGGAGTTCACTTAAGCCCTGCTTGAGTCTAACTTCTTCCTGTTCATGTTCATCTTCTCCAAGTACTTTGAAGATACCTTCATAGAAATCCTGTGAACAAAAATACAGAAATTAGGCAAACAGACTTAAAGTGACTCTTTTCTGAAATTATCACTACAATTTCTTGACTCCTAAACTGTGCTTTCTAGGAATTATAAGATATGGCATCAATAGTGATGAGTATGCTCAGTATAGCAAGGAGATCATAGCATATGTTTTCTTCCATCCATTATTTCATACATATTTTCAGCTGAATTCCACAACGCTGTCAACCCAAAATTGAACATTTCACCTGACCAAGCCATCAGACCGTTATGCGTACAATGAGTTCAGTATCTTTTTATTTACCTTGCCTTTTTTTCCTGCTTTTCTGGGTGTAGTTGGTCTCATTTTTATAGTGTTTCTTAATCAGAAACATAATTTTTAAAAATAAAGGATGAGACTCTCCTGTCACTTCGTTGGGTCCAACAGCTTGACATGAAAAACATCAATGTCTACATGTCCTGTGCTAAAACTTGCAACACTTGTCTCCAAATCTGAACTTAAAGAGAAGAAGAAGCTATAAATTTAAGCTATGGAACAAATAATTTTCCCTATGACACCTAACTGAGACCTTTCTTCCTCATCTTAGAAATGGCTTTGATCCTGAAGTAGTTTATAAATTATGTGGGCACAGGAGTAATTTCCTCTATATTAAAATGTAGCCAGCTCTGGTACATGGGCACCTGTTTTAAGAGGGCATAGCAAAATGTTTCCCCAGCTTTGACTTGGAAGTGAGGAATAAGGCCTCCATCTGAAACTGCAGCGATAATTTGTATTAGATCCCTGGACATTAGAAAATCATCCCAACAGCAGACAGCAAATATTTTGTGCGCAAAACGTTGCTTAAAGTCTCCTTCATGTGGAGCTCTGGATGCTGAAATGTTTTCAGGTCATAGAATCATAGAATCATTAAGGTTGGAAAAGACCTCTAAGATCATCAAGTCCAACCGTCAACCCACCACCACCATGCATCCTAAGAGGTCAAAACCTGATTCCTACAGAATCCATCTTCTCTGCTTCAGACTTGTAGAGGCGCCTTCGCTGGCACCTGGATACACTCAAGAGACTTTGGCCCCTGTGGTGCCCTGGCCCTTCCAGGTTCCTACCAGCCACTGCTGTTTCCCCTGCCTGCTGCTGCCAGACACATCCCCTCTTCCCAGGCGGTGGCTAGAGAAGCTCAGGCATTTAAAGCTGCCTGGGCTTTGTGGAGGTCTGAATGCAAACTGTGGCAATGGGGTGCAAGGCAATGCGCAACACAAGAAGGCAGGAAAGCTGATGCTGTGCAGAGGTATAACTAACGCTTTGCTGCTGAGTGGTGTGGGGCAGGTTCCTAACCCATGGATTCTGGCTGCCTTTGCCAGCAGGTAGGGCACTGTAACTAGATGGTTTATCTTCATAGCAGTATCTGGTGTTCAAAAGCAGCAGCCTTCATTCAATAAATTAAAAGGGTGTGATTTCGGCATCTGCTTCTTCAGTATTGCTAGAAGTACAAGTAATTGAAAAGCATTAGTATAGTATTCAGTGTTTGCCTGAGGATGGTCCTGCAGCACTGTTACAGGTTTAATTCTCCTCTGTTTTCCCTGTAAGGAGATGACTCTGTGTGTTCCTCCATCAGGGTCAGGTTGGGCTCTTAGTGTTGAATTTCCCATTTCTGCTAGTCAGGTCTTCACGGGCAAGGTATCTGAATCTCAGTTTTTCTATGAAAATAAGTGAACAATTAGAAACCTAAGTGCATCTCTGTGATGAGAGCAGAAACCGGGCATTCATATACAATTCCTTAGAAACTAATTCTGTGAGTGCCTTTTCCAATCTTCTTCTGCATCCCAATAAGCCATGAAGTCCATGGAGTTTTTATTGCACAAGATGAGGAAAAAAGGGGTGAGAGTGAAAACCAGAGTGAATAATCAAAACAAGAGCTCAGTAGAGAGGCCACGTTAACTGTGAGGTTTGAAAGCTCCTGATGACTTGTTTTGGTGCAGCAGCTGCAGACTAGGAGATTGCAAAGCTTCCTTATAAAAACACTATCTGTCCTCATCTGACCTTCCTTTCATTTTTTTTGTGTGAAGGTAAGGCTAGGGGATTGCAGCATTCTCTCTTATTGCTAGCCAGCCTACACATGCTGGTTTTTTTCCAGTAAGTACCTCAAATTGGGTATTGTTTTTAAATTCAGCATTAAAAATACTTGAACGGAGGCTTTGTAACTGAATGTACTTAGATTCACTGACTTTGAAGCCAGGAGGGACCATATTGATATGATATGATCTAGTGTGGTCTGGTCAGTAGTCCAGACCACAAGACTTCCTAGAATATAGCATTACTAGGAAAACAACCAACTTTGATTTAAGACAGAATCTACCACATGTTACGGATACACTAACACTGCATCCTGAGAAGAAAAACAAGTCCCAAAAGGGGCTTTTCATGATCTCATGAAGGATCAGGTAGCTCATAACCACACAGCCCAAGCATCTAGTCACAGCAGAGCTGGTGTTAAAGCCCTGGTTGCATCCTGTCAGACTAAGGCCATCACACCAGGAGTTGTTCTTCCAGCAGGTTCGCACTGAGCTCTGCTTCAGCCCAAGATCTAGCATGAAGGAAAGCTTTAGTGTCTGACCAGTCTGGCCAGATCCATGCTGTAAATGTATTTTTTCACATGCTGCAAACAGTGAGTTATTATTAAAACCAATGGGTTTTTTTAAAGATATATTAAAAACATTCTCTGTCTGCCCATAGAAGCCAATTCATCAGAAAAAAAAAAAATGCAGCTGCTTTAACAATTGCTGAGAAGGTGATTCTGCTGGATAAGTTAATAGAAATGGCAGCTAGATTTTTCCACTCAGAGACCATTTCCTGGCCTCCTACCCCACTGTATGTGATGTGGCCAAATGTGCTGTGAAAGGAAGCAGGGGCTTGATAAAAAGAAACCTCCAAGGTTGCACAGCTTATTGAAAGATGCCAAGCTGTTTCTATCCGGCCCTGAACCAGGATGGGATAGGTTGACTGTCTTCCTCTGTCAGGATCTAGTGATCATGAAACCTATTGCCAAAAAGTCAAATTCTGTTCCCTGAACTTTTAGGAACAATATTATGAACTTCCCTGGGCTGTACTGGGATTTACTGCGGCATTTCTTATGACTCTGGCTTCTGTCCAGTGAAGTTTTCTAAGTACATGGAGCAATTAAGGGGGAGTCTGAAAGAACTGATTTCCATGAAACTTGTTAATGTCCCAGTGTGAGCAACTCAACAGAGTATGTTTCACTGGTGATCCATATTTTACATTAGATAGATAGTCCACTTTAGTTTGATTAAATCAAGGTAGCTGTATTGATTTCAGCAAGCTGGGGACCTGGTTGGTATGACTGTGGTCCTGCTGAAAAGTTCTATAACGAGCAGGAGAGCCGCTGAGCAAAGAACTTAAAAATTCCTCTCTCCTCACCAGTAAGAACTGACTCCAGGCAAGAGCAGTTTTTGGTCTCCTCAGATTCATTCCTGGCTTTTCTGTTGTAACAGTGTCAGCTGCAATGTACACACTCGCTTACTATGAACTGGAATGACTGGAATTTCTAATAGATACTAGCCAAAAGGAAAGTCACAGATACACTACGTTTTTTTAGCAACTATGACAGATGAAGCATTTGTTTTCTGAAAAGCCACTAGAACTAGGTAAAAAAAAGATCATGATGACAACTTTCTTTTTGACTAACTATATCCTGGATAAAACAAGATCATAAAAATTTCTGAAAGAGTATTATTGTGTTTCCTAATTATCTGGGTCTGATTTCTACAATGTGTCCTGCCCCAGTACCACAAATAATCCCAATGTTGTGCTATTCCAGCTCCCATTTTTTCTGGTGTGTGAGTGAACCTATCTAACTACATATTTCAGCCAGTGTACACTCCAGAGGCTTTGCAACCAACTAAGCCAGTCAATCTGTCTTCTGGACGCTTTTCCTAACTCAAAGGAATCTGCAACCTTTCAAAGTCCTCAGTCATCATAATTAATCCAGACTGGGGAAAGGAAAAGAATCCAAAGGGTTCTTTCAGCTTATTGTGCCTGGGGAAGTGAATAGCTGTAGTAAGTTCACTACTGATGTGCTTAAGTAACCTATTATGTTATAGAAATGTCATCTTTTCCAAATTAACATCAAACAGCTCTGTATCTGTCCACTTTCCACCATAGCTGAGCAACAAGATTAACACTCCTTTCCCACAGCATCTCAGTGGATTTAATTAGTTATTAATTGCCTGCCCCTTTGATTATAATGAATTCTCAGACAAAATATTTAATTCCAGTTGCCTGGATAGGCAGCTTCCTAATGATTAGTAAAAAACCTGCAGCATAGCAGTAATCACTATAAACATCCATTAAAAAAAAAATTACGTCACTATTGAAAATGCTGAGTGCCTGGGAAGCCATTAATCAAATGCAAAGCTCTTTTGCAGTCTCACTAACTCTAATCAATCATGGCGCCTGAAGGTCTCCAAGTCTGTCACCCAAGACCCATGTCTAAACACAGAAGGTACGAAACACTGAGTCCATATAATTCCCTGCTGGGTCAAAACTTTCTTAGAACAGAAGCATGAACTGAAGTCATTCAGTTCAAGGCTCTGGCATGATGGCTACAGAGCTCAGTCTCATCCAGGGGTATATGAGCCTACAGATCTCACTCCTGTCTTATGCCTATATGTGCACCAGTGTGTGTTTGTGCATGTGAAAGCATAACCCAAGCTGGCTAGGTGACATAGAAGGTTAGCAACTGTGCGATAAAAATACATTTTTGAAACATAAACTTTTCATTACATTTTGGGCACCCATAAATAGGCCCTTTACAGCCATCCAATGGCCAAATCCCTAACAACCCTGAAATAAACCCTACAAATAATTAAGTGAAACAAAGAGGATCAAAACCCACAGCCACAAAGGTTGGTTGGGGTTTTTTTTCTTCTTTTGTTTGTGCACATCACTAACACACACAAGTTACATTTTTTTCCCCAAGAATGCCTCTGAAAAACTTCTCTTCTCTGCTGGAAATGGAGATGGTAACCTGGAGCCTGTTATAAATGCATGAGACAAGGAGGAATGCAGCGTTAGTTTCAACAAGATCTTATGGTTTATGTGGAGCACTGCCTAACTGTCACATGCTTGGCTCTTGGAGTAGAATCTGATACCCTCTGTGAGGTGATGAGGCTCACTGTAGGGTGCTGGGATATGAGATACTTTAGAGATGCTGGCAGTGCCTGCCAATGCTAAGAGGTACCTGGCTCAGGGCTACAGAAAGGTAGCCCAATTTACCTGAGATCAGCAACCTGGAAACCTTTGTAGCAGGTAGTCATCTCCAGGTCCTCTTTCAAAGGAGTCAGCAATGCCAGCAGCCAGAGGTTTTTGGTAGAGCACTTAGCAAGAAAGTTCTTTGCAGGATTCAACATCTATGTGAAATGTGATATTCTAATCCAAAGGCAACAGGGGTAGTTAATGGGACAAGAGTTAGTTCTGGGTTTTTCTTCCAGGTTTTTGTGAGCAGATGCAGAAATGGTAAGGTTGTGTATTAACTCTCTCCAATACAGAGCTGAATATGCTTTGGAGTCCAGCTGCAAAAATCAATTGTAGCAATCCTGTATGCATAGCAACAGCCATTTTGCAAGATGGATACATCCCATACATATTGTGGTCCTTTCTGCATTTCAGCCCTGCTGCCAGTTAGCCTTTATTAGCCTGAGAACATTTAACCTTGTAGGACCCTAGTGAAAGGAAGGAAAACTAATCTCTTGTCAGCTAAACCACTGCTTCAGGCAAGTAGTTTACCCAGGAGAAAAAACTGCATGTAGATATATATATATTTGCTATGTTGGGTGATTTCTCTTCTTTAACTTCTACTTGAAAATAATCCAGGGTACAGTAACTCAGTCTGCATCCAGAATATCTGTTTGCTTTTTCTGTGTATAACAGAATAGGCCAAGTTAGATCAGTTCATCCAATGGCCCAAGGATCCCTGGGGAACCAGGGACTACTGCAATCAGTCTAGTAGGGGTAGTTAGAAAATGATAGGACTGAAATCAGTCTCTACCTTCACTGTAAATGCTGATGGTTCTGCCACCTGCAATAGGCTGAAAGCAACTATGTAGATTAGAAAGGTGAGTAGACTGGAGGAGAGAAAGTCGAGATTTTGACTTAAAGGTATAGCTAAACAGATAGCTCTACTTGAAAGAAGACCTTTTAAAATTGGTCAAGAAATGCTGATCCATTGCTAGATCTCCTTCTTGATTTGCTGTTGTTATTTGTTAATCTTCTAAAGCAGCGGTGTATAAGATGCTAATCCAATCATAATGGAAATCCTAGTCTTGACCAGCAGCTGCTCTGCAGGTGGGCATGGAGGTTCCTTCTCACTGGCTCTCAGCACTGTATTTCCAGCATCAGGCCTGCACATGAGCCAGCAATTGTGAATTTCTAGTAGAAGACAGTGGTTGGAGAGCAAAGCCACACTTTAACAGTTCAAGAGAAATATGTGAAAGGAAAAGTATTTCTGTGACCAAAAAGTGCACATTATACTAGAAGGACCAGATTGTTAGACTCTGTGGCTGGATTAGAAAAGTTCTGAATGCCTGCGGTCTAAGTAGTGTGTTCCAGATCTTGGATGCTGAAGCAAAGTCTCTACCTGCTCTTTGTTGCATCGTCTCACTGGAAGGAAGGAAGCTTCTACCTGCAATAATGCACAAAGCAGAAAAGAGCTCAACTGTTTCCCAGATTCTGAAGTATCTTCATGATGTTGATAATAAGGGAAAGAAATCTTAACTCAAAAGGAGTCTGATGCAGTGCTTTGAAGAAGCTAATCTTCTGCTGTTCTTGCAGTCACCTGCCGGAGAAAAACTATATAAATTTATACCAACCAAAGGTCTGATCTCTAATGCTGTCATGGCTGAATCAGCTTCCCTGCTTATACCTCTATTCTGTGTTAAAGAACAGGAAGGCACTGATGGGTGAATAAATTCACCTAGGATATTTCTACAATTTTCAAGGAGAATTCTGGTTGAGGAGATGTGTGAGTTTCCATTAGGGAACACAGCTGAGAAAAAAAAACTAAAAAGGGAGCATACAGAGCAGATACATTAGTGGAAAACCATGGCCATTTTTCTGCCTCAGTCTCCAGGTGGGGCTACTGGCACTTCAGCTGCAGAAATCGTGTCTGCACACAGCATATTTACCTTGCTCATGCCATGACTCCCACCTGGTATCTGGACTTCTATACTTTTCAATAAGTAATGAAACGTACATGCATCCAAAAATCATTTTGCATGTATATCTAGAATTGTAATTGCTTCCCAAGTCAAGCTGATATTTTAATGAACTGATAATATTGGGAAGTAAGCATATTTGACCCTTTGTGAGTGGGCCAGGGAGGACAACAGGAAATCTTACTGCAGTCCAAACTTTATACAACTGAAGTCTGCACTGATTGCATAAAATGGTGCAGGCTTTTACAACCACTTTCACTTGAAAAATGAAGGTGGGTTCAACAGATACTGCATATTGCAGGATCCAAGGCTCTTTTGGACATCTAGGCATTACACCTGAGTAGGGGTGTGAAGAGTTCAAAGCAGCAGAAGAGAGTCTCCATATTAAAGCTGAATGCAGGCATGAGATGCTGTACAGTATGCTGTGAGCCAAGTCTAACTCATGGGTGGTTCGTGGAGGTATCTTCATTACGGCCAGCAGCCTCTCTCCTAATGACGAAAGGGAAAGTGGCACCCCTGAATTAAAAAGTGGCACATCTCCTGTAGCAGAGTGAATGACCCTTGATCTGCACTAGGCAGTGATCTTCCCAAATTTCTCATTACTGAGCTCAGCAGAAACAATGCCAGAAGAACAGCAGAAAATACTATCGCAGCAGACACAATTAGTCTCTTATCCTGCCATTGCAGGGTACAATCTAGGTCAGGAACCCTGACCTCAACACACACTCACATGCAGTCAAATACACACATTCATCCAAAACACCGCAAATAAGTTTCAAAACTGGCAAGCTGTAGAGTATGAATTGCGAATACTGTATTGGTGGGGCTTGTTACCAGGGAATTGTCCTGATGCCAAATGTGCTAGTGTGACTTCCCTCTCCTTTTAAGAGATATACAGATTATCTGAATGCTATTTTGGCTCAGCTTTCCCACTGCAGAAGCCCCCTGGCCAATACATAGCTATTTTCCCACTGCCAATGAAGACAACAATGAATAAATGAATGAGAAAAAAAACAGCCTACTGTAAGTGAGGGCAGGCTATTCTTTTGTGACAGTGCATCTTTAGGCTTTCATAAAAGCTTCAGAGGGTCTAACAGCCAGCTAGTTCTTCATTTAGCCAGCACGTTCCATTCACTAAAGCATTTAATTAGGAAAGTAATGACTTGATTGGTCCAGCAGAACTTTGAACATCATCCAAGAAATTTACAATAGTAAAAAAGGCTCAGCCAATCATTCACTGGAAGTGTAAATAATTAGAAAGATGGAGTACTGTTTTGTCTAACATGGAATAGTGGCTCCCAAATCAGATGTTTATTTTTTGTTCTTGAGAATGTGCTGCCCACAAGATTTCTGAAAGTAGAGTTTAACCAGTGAGCCTGACTTTGTGATAATCTGCATTTAGGTACCTTTGAGTTAGTGACTTGAGCACTAAGATGATTTTGTTCTTTTTTATTTCCTAAGGTTTATTTTGCAGTCAGAAGCCTTGGGATGCCCAGTGCAGCATTGGATCCCAAACTGCTCCAAAGGCTGGAGAACCAGCATGTTATATCTATTCATATCATATTCATATCCATATCTTCAAATGCTAAGGAAGCATAAATCTGGGTCTTGGTGTTTCTAAGAATTGTGGCCCATTGTTATGAGGAAAATGCAAACCAGGAAACAGGATCAACTTTGTTTGAACAGGGAGGTGTTGGGGCTAGTGTTTTTTCAGTGCAGAGCTGTCCTTCTAGGTACCTTAATTCAGTAAATGCCTTGGAGGGAAGTAATAATGACTTCAAAGGGGTTTATGCACAAAAAAGGTGATTTTATGTACAAAAGCCAAAGACAAAATAAATGCAAACATGGTACATTATCAAGCAAATGCTTGATCCCATACAGACTGGGATCCTGAGGCAGTCTGATTCACGCTAAGTTTGATTTGTGTACATCTAGTAAAGTAATTTGAAACAGACTGGCTGAAGGGAAGCAAATAAACCAGACTGTTGGTCCTTGAAGGTGATGTGTGAAACATTAGGCTGAGAAAGCAACCTGCAGCATTTTTGTTCAGGAGCAAGCACTAAGAAAAAGATGACAAGTCCAGCCTGCATTACTGGGGAAGAAAAATAGGAGAAAAGAATGACAAAGTTTGCGGATTAAATGATCCTGAAGGAAATGCAAAGACTAATCAACTTTGGAAAACTAAATTGTGAGTACCAAGGGATCAGGGACTTTGACTGCAAAGCCCTGCCAGTCCCATCTGCTCAGTCTAGAATGAGTTCTTAACTCCCTGCTCCAGAGAACTGCATTACCTTTGAGTAGGGCAAATAACAGCTAACCCTTTAGATTATTATCGCTACTACCACACCAACTTGATACCGAGTTTGTGAGCTAACACAATGTTTCCACTCTTTCAGTTCAATAGCAGAGTGGGTGTATGGAAATGTCATCGTTTTGGCAATCAATCAATTTATTAAAGTCTCCGCTGAAAGGCCAAACAGATTCTGTTATGCTGAATGAATAGCAGCTCCAGCCAAGCCTGGAAATGAGATGGGAAACTGCTCCTGCTGCAGGCTGAAGAAAAGCCTTTTTTTCCTTTCTGAAAGCAGCTAGGGTGTGGTTTAGTTCCTTGCCTTTCTTACCAACCTGTGGGTTTATATAAGAAGATGAGACTTGAGACTTGAAGATGAGCATTTAGAAACTGTTTTCTTGAGAAAGTTGGTGATGGGGAACAGAGAGATATGTTTGCCTGAGCTCAGACATGCTGTCGAGGAAGCCTTTGGTCCTAACTGGCCATGAATGGCGTGTTGTACCTTGAGGGCAGTTTGGTGACTCTGGTCACTGGTGGTTGCTTGTGACATCTGCCAGTGGGACCTGTGTCAACAGCAAGTGCACAGCAAAGCACAATTTTTTACTGATGTGACTATTCCTAATGCTATTCAAATATGCAAAAAGGAGTAATTAGTTCATTTTAACTTTTTGCACTATTGCAGTATTGAAAAGCCTCAGTTAGGCAATAATACCCCTGTAGTCTAAGGGACTTACATGTTATAAAATTGGTAATGGTTTCTCTAGATTTCCAGAACAATACACCGGGCAACAGGTGAATATAAAGATCCAACAGTAGTTGGGGTGGGAAAGGTAACTGTGCTGGGACTGTGGCTTTCTAGATTGAACATGATTGCAACAGAGAAACCTGCAGATTATTTCTGAATGCCACTGCAGTAGGTACCTCTCATGCAGACATCAGCCTATAGCAGTAGAGATGGGGTATGCTACGGCTATAGGCACCCAATAAAACACAGAAATGAACCCTCTGATCCTGTTCCCATAAAGATTTTTGATCTCTTCTAAACTAGGGAGTGCCTGAACTAGCAGTCAAGTGTGAAAACAGACTGGCTGTTCCTCTCTTCTCCCTCAGTCTCTAACCCAGGTGCCATTCATACATCCTTACTATTTAGAAAGGCAACTCATAGAAACAATTAATCTTATTTGAGAAACTTGCTTTTTGACTCTGCTGAAAAAAGCTTCCAGTAGCCCCTAAAGGAGTGTATGCATTTGGTGATGGGGCAAGAAGGATACTTTTCCACTGCAGAAGGAAATAATTAATCAAAATTGTGCACCCAAAATCTCATCCTGAAATTGATGCAGATCTTTCTGAACTGTCTAACTTGAGACAATGGGAACTGGGACAGGGAAAGTGAAGAGTGCATGGTTACACTGATTCTGACATTTCACAACCTGTAAGTGGCTTAACTTTGCAAAGGAATGCATTCATTCAAGGGCCATTCATGCATTCATTAGGCCCATCTCTTATTTTAATTTGAGGTTTTAACTCCTGTTTTGTTGCTTTAACTTTCATAATTAAGGAAATAATGAGCATACGCAAAACACTCGTAAGATCCCTCTACTCCAGTGGGATGAGCAGGCAGGGAAACAAAATCCCAGCAAAATAGTATTCAGCGGAATATTCTGTTACAGGACTGAAACATATATAAAAACCAAACAAGTGCTTCCAATTAAAATTGGTGACTGACAGAAATAGAAGAACTTGCCCAGTTATAGGGGCTATTACCGGTATCTTTTCCCTGAAAAATTAACTAGCTGATCCAAACCTAACGATTAAGTATGATTAAAACAGAACCAATTTCCCTCATGCCTTAAAACCTTAATTCCAGGACTGGCAGGACAGGTAATGTTACTTATTTTCTGTAATAAACATTTCTGCTTAGAAAGTGTCTGAGTTCCCCAAAAGGAGAGCAGGGAGTAGTTATGTTTTTGAGTCAAGCCAGGAAAACTCTCTGTTTTCATTCCCTCATATCTTTGAGCCAACTCTGGAGCACTGCAGCAGATAAAATTAGCAATCAAGTGGAGTTTTTCCCTAACTAACCTATGAGCTGTAATTTTTATGAAGATTCTTTTTATTAGGGATTGCCAACAGTTTGGAGTCCATCCAGCTGGAGGGGAGCAGCATGCACTTGCATCCGTAAGGGTTTCTAAACTAAAAAATTTTAGCAAAGATATAAACCAGAATCCCTGTCCCACGTTAAAGTTGTCAACTTGGAAAAGTGAGGAAAAATGACATTTCCTGTTCCTTCCAAATGATTTCTATAGGAGAAAATAGGATTATTGTGAAAATGCATAAATTACTCATTTACACACACAGCGTTAGAGCTACATTCACCACACAGGGATTTACCAGAGGAAGGAGAAAAGGGCAAGGTAAGTCCTGAAGGGACTGGGAAAGTCCTGAAGCATCCCTTTCCTGGCCCAGCAACAGCATAGGCAAGGCAGCCTGGCAGTAATGTGATGCTATAGCAGCTATGAGGGTGTGCAGCCATTCATGCTGTGGCTAAAGGCACTGAAGTGCATTGCAAGATTTGGATCTATATATTGAAGATTTTTCAGGCCATGTTAGTGAGACACTTTTATGTCCTAGAGCTATATGGAAAGTGCTAGGATATAATGCAAAGGAGAGGCCTCTCCTGGACACCTCCACTAAATATGGTGCACTGTACACACATTCTAGTTCAGCCCTGCATTTACATGCTGTCCATAATGTACCAAAGTACAAATGCACTTGGAAATGGAAAATGAAATACATTAAGAATGTTTTAATTGTATGTATCTAATGAAGATGCAGAGCGGCCAGTACTCTCTGTGCATGGTAATTTCCGGTGTGTATGTTTCTCTTCTATTTTGATTTAGAAGCTGGCTGAGGCTTTTCTCTTTTTTTTCTTGATGATACTTTTGGAAATCTTAATTTCAGTTCTGTGGGTACTCTTAATGATCAGAAGCCCTGCAGTCTACAGGTGAAGAAACCACCCTGGCTTCCCCAGAGGACAACAGATAACTACAACTATGTCTCACTAGTGTGAAATAATGTGTTTAGCTGTGCAGAAATCAGAGGAAAGCCAGGAGAGATGAGGCAAGTGGCTAGGCAGGTTATAGGAAGATGTTGAGAGCGAGGCTACCTAAGCTGTGTACCAGGATCCAGGGAAGCAGTGGCAGCTCTGTTAAAGAAACACAAAGTCTTCTGGAATGAAGGCACCAGTGGGTCTCTACCATGCAAGAGCTCTCTAGCAGGCACTACAAGTGATTCTTTATGTGCGTTCCCTCATGAGTTTCCGACACCAGAGTCTGTGTTTTGCCCATGGTGACTAGCTGTGTCACAGTGTGGATATCCAGGCCACGCTGGATATTACTGATACTGAATTATCAGAAAAAAGAAGCTTAAAAGGAAGCAGAGTGAATCCACTCAAACCAAATCCTCATGCTTCATAGCTCTGCTCCTATCTGCCCCTCTCTGAAGAGAGAGGGTTCATCCCTGTTTATCACAATCTCCTTCCCTGCACTAGGCTTATTCTGCATCTTACACCAGTGTCAGAGCCCCAGCAAGCACTGTTGACCAACACTTTTCCCTGTGAATAACAAATGCTAGACTTGAGGATCTGTAGCAGGAGCAGATTAGTGGCAGACATATTCCTTTGCAATGGTTCACAGTAAGCCATTCCTCCTCAAATTCACTTCAGTCCCTTCAATGCTTTTATGTATGTCTTCTAAATTGCAGCTAAGTAAAAGGGCAGTTAGGTTTCAGTGATTAAAATTATTTACTTACCATACATAACAGCTGGAGCATTTCCACGTACCTGGGGAAAGAGACAAACTTTTATTAATTGCTGTCAAACCAATGCTGAAGGGTAGATTGCGTAGCTTCAGTTTTAGGAGAGCAACAGATAGGTTGCAACAATGAACTCACACTTTTTCTGAAGACATCAGCTCCTGGGCAATGAGGTAAGCTCTGGATTGGCCTTCTTTCTGTGAACAGCAAAAACCAGGGACAATTAAGAGATGTCTCATTCCAAGAAGTAAAGCAGTGTTAGAGAGCACTTTGAACTGACATATTCCTTCAGTAAAAATAGTGAACAGGCTTTTATTCTTTGTTGTTCAGTGTCTGGCATCCTGGAGTCCTTTCCATGACAGGGTGTTTCCGCAATTCAAATACTAGTAATATAATAGAATATAATAGCTGCTAAAGCAGATGTCAAGTTTGAAAAACATGTTCTTACTGAAGAAGGAGATAAATTTTCTGTTGGTCTTTACAGGTTCAAAATTTGTCAGAGAAGCAGAAAGTGCTTAAATTGAACAGGCTAGCTTCATGGCTGTTGAGGCTCATACCATGTGTTTAGTACTCTTAATTACATGGAAAAGGGAGTTCTTTATCAAAATGGTCATATTCCAAACTGTTCCAACTGCTGTGAGACCTGTGGAAGCAAATGGGGCAAAGTGCTTTATTGCATGCTAAACAAAATGTCTCAGCTAAATGGCCATAAATATCTTCAGAAAGCAAACAGTTCCGTACTCCAGCAGAAAACACTGTTTGAAATCTCAGTGGCATCCACTCAACTGGTAGGCATCTCGGAAGACACACAAAACTGTGAAAGAAGCAAAGTGTATGGCTCTGAGGTACAAGTGGCTAATTAGGGTGTTTTGCTCCTATTTCATAATTCATCCTTATGGTAAGAAATGACCAAAGCATGGAAATATTTACTGAAAGGAATCTACTAGGAAAAGTTTGACTTATTTAGCAGTGGTGAAGTAGGGAACTAAAACAGTAGTCTAGTAGTAGTAAAGAAAAGCAGCCCTCAGCGACCTGAAGTGGACTCAGGGGGAGATGAGTTCAGCAGCAAGACTTCGTGACATTGTTTGCCAGACCAAGTATGCTGGAAACCCATTGCTTACAGATCCTGCTTCTGAAAGCCTACTCAGGAGAGAGTGGGACTTGCTGAGATATGGCGCAGTCCCTTGGTGTAACAGTCAGGTGGGAAGTTTGTGGCTATATTTCCTCCACAAATTCTGCATTGAGGGAGCTGCTAGGGGTCAGGGAACATGAAGCTTAATTGGGGCCCCTCATAAAAAGTATTGATAGGACACTAAAACCAAATTCAGCTTCCCACAAATGCTGACTTCCCAAATCACACTTGATAGATCAGATACACAATCATGATTTACATAGCAGATCTGAGCAGTAAAAAATGTCTAAGCCAGTTCAAGCTAAATGCATTATAGATTTTTAACTCTCTGTCCCTCCTCCTCATTAGCATTCCCTTAGGATGCAGGGGTTCTGGCACACGATGGAAGTATCCGAGTTGCTCAAAGTCCCATTCCATCATCACGGTGAACCATCCGCCACTTTCAGATCAACTTCTGGATTTCAGGATTTTCTTCCCTACCCAAAGTTTCTGGTTCATTCTGCCTGTGGTACGCTGCAAACGGTATAGGAAAGAAAACATTCCCTGAAGTGCTGGAAGCTGAAATTCAGTCATGTGGATAGTTGGAGTGTAAAAAACCCAGTAGCAAGGTCAACTGAAACATAATCGGAGCAATTTCACTGCCCAACATCCGTAAATTAAAAGAGGAATATGTGATGGAACAGAAGTTATATTTTTAATATTATTCTGGTTTTAATAACTTTAAGTGTTCATTACAAAAGCAAGGAATTCAAGCACCAACAAGTGAATTCACTACTGCCTATTTCAGAGGAACCAAGGGCCAGTCAAAGCATGTTGCAAATAGATGTCAGTATTAACTGCACACATGAGCAAAGGAAAGGCTTCTGTTTCTATGAGGAGACTAAAGATCCCTTGCTGCTTTGTGAGTTTTCACCCTGGGGGTGATGAACCCCAAGGAGGATTACGATCCGATAGATAGTGAATACAAGTGAAAAAGTCCTTGAACCCTGATGATGATGGGTTAAATGAGTGAGGCTTCATGTATAGAAAATGAACAATGTCACAGTGACGTTTTTTTCATCTTTAGTTTATTTCTGTGTACTTTTACTGGGAGGCAACTGAAGATTGCAAGAGCCAAAGGGAATATAGAGAGCAAACTATTCATCAGTCTCAGATGTCTAATCCGTCTCTCCTTTAGCACCAGGAGTCTGAGGGTATGCACCCTAGTGCTTTGTTTCTTTTAGCTCATGGGTGCCAAAGAGCATGCTTTGAATCACTTACTTTTGGAGAACTACACTACAGTTTAATAGAGTGCACTAGAAAGATCTTACATTTTTTCCCTAGTTTCACTTTCCTGCTGGGAGCAAATATTTGATTGCCCCTTTCCCCCTGGTTCCACTTTGTGAACACCTCTTGAAGATCATGATGTGCCTCTCCTGATTGTCTCAACTGCTGTAGGAACACACTAGAGACACTGAGTTTCCTATTCTCTCTCATTTTCTCTACACAGGCATAGCAGAGCAAATGAAAGGGGGTGTGTTTCTTTCTGGGTCACCTGGCCCAATGCTGGCTGCCCAACATGTCCTCTGTGGACAAGCCTGGCTCCACAGTGCCAAGAAGCAGAGTGCATTTCCCCAGCAGGCTAGGCCCACTTTCCCTTTGCATACACAGGTTGTCGTACTCTGTAATTCCCTTATGATTAATATGTCTTAGCCAAGAGACAAAACACAGGGACCCCAGTGTCACATGGCCTGTCTAGGGCGAGTTTGAGACAGTGTCTCTAGGCGTTGCCTGTCTTCTGTTATTTAATTGCTGTTTGTTTAACCAGGAAATGAACTCTGAGATTGACGACAGCGTCCGGAGACAGACTGCTGGGAATAGGGGATAGAGGGAATGCAGGTCCCTCAAGCATCAAGTTTCTGAAACAAAGTCCCATTGATTATTATAACACTGCCAAAGTGCCACCTTTTTAGTAATCTTTACTCCCTGCAGCCAGTCCTGTGCCCAGCCCTGCGGCATGGTTCCTTTCCCAGTTCCCACTTCAGAAGCTGCACTCCAGGCCTCACTGCATGCCTCTGCTTAGCAGATGGAGGCCATGCAGCCATGTGGGGACCCTTGGCTTTCTGCTTCACTGAGTCTTCTTGTCTCATAGCCTTATCACCCCGTCCTCCCCAAAACCAAATGCTTAATAAAATGCTTGCAATATGCAATATAAAATTGCAATATATAACGGAAATATCTCCCCGTTCTCTCCACTCTGAAAAACATGCTGGTGCCAGGAAGGTTGCAAACACAAAAGCACTTTAACCAGGTTAGGAGCTTGTACGGTTTCGCTACAGCTCAGCTGATCAGCACAACTTGAGAAGCAAAGGTGACACTGTGCAATCATCTCTCCATTGGCTAACAAACTAAGGCCGACAGCCCTCCTCCAAACGGATGCCAAGTTTACTGATGGGAAACTAAGACCTAGAGATGACTTGTGACTTGCTCAGAGTTTCTCCTTCTCCAGCAGCCGATGTTTCCCAATGTATAATGATGCACACCACCACCAGAAAGCTTTTGTTTAGAACAATAAAGACCTAAAAGCCTGCGGCTCTTTACAGCACATGTGTGAGCACAGCTGAAGTTAAGTACCAGTCTTAGGTAGTTCACACTGAGAAACTTTAGATTTCATGTCCCTTCTGTGTCTTCTGATGATAGAACAAACATTTGGGGTGAGAAGGGGCAAGTAGTAAACAGTGGAGAAAGGTGGCTATTGGCCCATGCTAAGTGTGCTAATGTGGCACTTAACTGTTGCAGGATTCCCTTCTCTGTGTGGTAGTGATCCCATTAATGTAGGAATGATGTCTCCACACTGAATCATTTATATGCTCTGGCTTTGTTCTGAGCAATGCCAAGGCATCTGACGTGGGGCCTAACAGGCTATGCTTTGATTAGATGGTACTTTGGTGACAGTGACAGTCACTCCCCTCTGAGCCCAGTGCCAGCTCTCAGTTGTGCTGACCCAGCTGTTTGCAGGACCTTGATCAGAAGCAGATTGGTCTCCTGATCCAGCTTAAAAAATTGTGGGGCTGGGCGCGAATCTGCCTCCATGGGGCTGGAACGAGGTTGTATGGCCTAAGAGCAGCACAAATAGATCACAGAACAGTTCACTAAAACTGAAGCGTTAGTACTGTGCAAGCCACTCATCTGGAGTAGTCAGGGAGTAACCGTTTGCATTTCAAAAGCAGGGTAACTAGTCAAGATGCAGAAGCAGCAGCTCCATTCTTGTGTGTGTGCCACTGGCTCGCCATGCTGACATGGGCAAACTGCATCTCTTTGTGCATTTTCCTGTGTGTGTGTGTGTCTTATTTCACAGACTCCTCAGGGTAGGTGCATTGTAGCTGGACGGTACCCAGCACAAGAGCGCTACTGTCACAATCAGAGGCTGACAGCAGTTTGCAAGCTTCAGCCTCTGAGCTGAGTGACTTCATAATGCCCCTTTTGTAATTATTATGAACTATGTAGCAGTTCACAGTGATGTCACAGTGGTGCCAACAGTAAACTGAGGCGTTACTAGAACAAGTGGCTTTTTCAGGCTGGCTCTGTGAATCAGTGAGAGAGAAGGAAAAGCAGTCCACATCTCCTGTCTCCCAGGCCCCTTCCTTGAAGAGCTAGATTGCAGCCCTCCTGGGGAATCTGTATAATTATATAAATCAAGAACTGTCCCTTGAAAGGCGTCTGAATTAGGTGCTTCCTCAAGGCACACAAATCTGTCATTCCCAACTCCAGCACACGTTTCAGTTTTGTGTGTGTGTGTTTTAATATGTGAAGGTTAAAGGTTTGCAAAACAGAATGATTAATGGAGTCTGGAAACCAAGCCCACCTAGTGGAAATGGATAAGGAGCAGCAAAGGCAGTTTTATGTACTGCTGCCATGAGACAGTAGCTGCCCTGCTTTTGTGAAACCTTTGTGGCTAAGCTTCGTGTTCCCTGTTTGTGTGGGGCACAGGTCCCCTCCATCTGCCATACAGGGTTGCTGCCCCCCTTTTCATCCACTGCCTTTTATTTTGATACCTGGGAAAACAGTGGAGCATCTTACCTCCAGTGCTGCCTTCTGACAAGTACAGCATTAGGGATCATTTCTGTATGAGGTTCCCCTTCATGCCCTGCCGCCCAGCACACCACCATATAATGGTAATGAGCATCCCTCCAGTCTGGCTAGGATTAGATATATTAAACCTAAAGTCCTAAATGACTAGCCATAATGCTTTGGGTTTTCATTGGCATAAAATCCAGCCACATCTGGTCTGAATTCCCTTTATACCATTTTGCTCTATTTACATGCTATTCACCTCGCTGCAGACTTCCATTTTGCCACCAGGGTAAGAACACGTCTTGTATGCTGGCTGTATGCAGTTCCTTGTAACATATTGCTGGTTTTAGACTAAACTTGACAGTATTTGCATACAGATTAGTTTACTTTTAGATTTCCCATACAGTTAACTGGCACGCAAATTTGTGTTCTGGATGAAAGAAATGTCTTTATGTTCCAGCTATGGCTTTATTACTTGTCCTAGGATTTATATTAATTTATTTCCTGAGTGCTTTACAGACTATAATTCTTACAGGTATTCACCCAGATTAATCACATTCTTTTCTTATTATTATTCTGAGATTCCCTTCAGTTCTTCAGATCAAAGTCCCTCCTGTGTTTACAGACAGGTTTAAGAGAGCGTTTTTAATTGTTCCTTTGCCTAGTGGCTTAATGTAGGGTTTGCTATATGTCATTCCTAACTGTAACAGAGTTCTTAAAATAGCTGATGTTGCTACAATATTCCAAGCACCCTGTTTACCCAGCCACTGCTTTCTCCTTCCAAAGGCACCCTGTAAAGGAAGACTCAGCCTCTTATCACTGTGGTGCAAATTGTGCAATTGATGGCAGTCTAAATGCCTTCCATTGACTATTGGGGTTATTTTTAAGCCTGTTACTTTGTTTGATCAGCATACCTTTACTACGTGTGTGACACAGTCTGGATCAAGCAGCGTGATGGAAATAGCTCTTGAAGTCCAGTCCAAGGCAACACGTTTTATAGTGTTGTTACAGGACTGTCTGCATGGCTCTCTGCAAGATGCTGGAAAAATGAATTCTTAAATTGGCAGATGGGTTCCTGCCCCTTACCCATCCCCACAAAACCCAAAACCTGTGCTTCATCTCCATGTATTTCTTCAGAAAATTTTCACACCACCATGGGGCATCTGCTGCCTCTCCCTGCTGTGGTTTGTCCCACAGGTGTTTGCCCTTCCCCAGGCCTAACCTAATTCCCCAAGTAGAGCTTTTAATATAGTGGTAGGAAGGCAGATGCATTCCTGATACTATCACCTCAGTGAATCCCTTGAAAGGCTTGATATTCCCACAGTGAAGCTAAAGGCTGTCACCTAGCTTTCTGCCTTGCCTGCAAGTTTGATCTCTGATCTGCATCAGATGTTTTTTTCTCTTCTCTGGATCCAGCATAAAAATCACTCCTCCTTGCTGGGTCCTTATCTTCAGCCAGATGGAGGGTTAGGTGTGGTAAAAGAACTGGCTTGGGGGTCCCTTCAGTTTCATAACAATTGGAGGTTGTAGGAGCTTAGTTCAAAAGGGATCAACTGGCCAGAAGATCCAGTCTTAAAAAGGACCTACAAGAAAGGAACCGTCTGAAGAGTCTTGCTTGAAGATTCTGACACTAAAATGAGAGGCGCAAGCTATGGAGGGGTAGCTGATGATCCAGCATATGCAGCATCTTCCTCAAACTACGGAGGCAATTCAAAAACTCAGATCATAACCAGCAATAGGTGAAACCTACCAGCATGTGTTTAGTCCATTTCAAACCATGGAGCTGAGCTTCTCAAAAGTAGACTTTCAAGATTATATTGTGTCTATTTCTGATCTTCTTTTTAAAACTGGAAATTCTGAGACTGCTACAAAAACTAAACTCTGCCAAAGGGAACTCAGTTTGAAGCTGGTGTTTAGTCAAATCTGAACTATTAAGCTCATTTCCCCTTTAATTCCTTTAATGCTCATTAGCTGGGTGGGTCCAAGATGGATTTATCTGGTTTTAGCAGTAAAAAAACAATCACGAAGTTCAGGTTTGAATCCAGTTCAGTGATGAGAGGAAAAATCTGGGGTTCTACATCCTGGACTTTGAGCATTTGTCTAGTGAGTGAAGAGGTAGGAGATAAAGAGAAAGTCCTTATTTTATTTGATACAAGTTTTTTGTTCCTAACTGGAATCCCTATTTTTTTTTTCTGTAGGCAGCGCAGGTGCCGTCATATAACCTTGAGAGCCCAGTACAGAAAAGCCATGTGTCACTTTCTGATAAACTGGGAGGGTTTTAATTAAATGAACATATATAAAAGACACAAGAATGAGAGATGACCCAGGAGCTCTTCTAAATTAGCTTAGCAGGAGGAAAAAAAAGAGTGAGTCTCCATCAGCAGTGTAAGTGAAGGGCATAGCTTTTTATAATATAACCAAGTAGAATCACAAAGGTTAAGAAAACTTACAGCATTACTTGCCTCTGAGTTCTCTAGGTTGTTATCATATGCCAGCAGACTGAAGAGAAGGAAATAAAGTGCTTATTTAACCAGAAAGAATGAATTTTCACTGTTAGTCTTACACAGAAGAATGAAAACCACCAGGTGACTTCTGATGACAAATGCTCAGCTTCTCAGAGTCTGAGGTACTCCCGGTGGCATAAAGGCAAAATTCAAAACCTACCTCCTGTTTTACATTTTTTTACCTGCCCCATTCCAAATAGGGTTTTAGTAATAAAAATTCCTGTAACACAATAGACATTAAAGCCCCTCTTTGTTTGCTCTTTAAAAGAAAGCTGATAATGTAAAAAATACCTCAACATATTTTATTGGCTATGATTCAAATTGTTTACAGAACAGGGGTTCCAGCAGGCCCTAAAAATTCCTCCACACTCGTGTGAATCTGGTCCCCAGGAGAGCAGGGATTCAAAGGAGACGAGCTGTGGAAACAATACCAGGAAATGTGTGTACAAAGCTAATTTTTTAAATTATATTTACTTATAAAAATGAGCCTTAAAAAGAAACATCAGAGGAAGAAATTCTGCTGCAAACTGGAAGTCTTGCGATTCTCCAGCAAGCAGGGTAGGAGAAAGCAGGTGAGAAAAACCAAAGCATGCTGCTTGCATTTTGGACCAGGAATTCAATCATGACAGTGAAAGGCAGCAGGTAGCATCCAGCTCAATGCAAATGAAAACCATATATCTGAACACAGGGAGGAGATTTTATCATCATCTAGGCTGTTTCACGCCTTTATTTAAACTAAGTTTCCCTGAGGAGGAGAAAAACAGAAATCAAACCAACAAACCCCAGAAGGGTTTTTTTTTGTGTGTGCGTATGTGTTTTTGAAAATCCAAATTCAGCTCTTAGTAGGCCAGCCCCAAACAGTTGTTTTAACAAGATTAGCTCATTTCAAAATCCATGGTACTATTTTTGGCATCCAGACCAAAACGTCTCTGCCAATTCTCCCCAACTGACAGTGCTTCTGAACTCTTCCGTGTTGTACAGCCACCCTGTGTTGTCCTGAGGATTTTGCTCCAAGGGATACATCACTTCATCGGGGAGCTGGACAAGTTCTTTGCACTTTGTCATTATAGGACAGGTTTTGACAGGGCAGCTCATGTTCCCTTGGCACCCAGAAGATTTGAGTGAGAAGACAATAAAAGGGGGCGAGAGCAGTAGGGTAGGAAAAACAGTCCTCTGTCAGTCCTCTGTAAAGACACCAGTGCTTTCTGAGACGAGCTGTGGACAGATGGAATTTATGCCGTTCATTCTTAATTACAGTGAAGTGGAAGCCCTTGTCTCTGACAGAGAATCTGCAGCGTGGGCTGCAGGAGCCCTTGCAAGATTCCCGTATCACTATTATTCTGTGGCTGGCATGGGTGAAACACAACAGTTAAATATATTGCATCCTTCATGTCAGAACCCTGCACTGACTGTTTTCCCTAGGAAATTGGGTCTTCCCTGGCCATCTTTTGATTATTGCTTCACACAGCCTGCAGCAGTGATGCTGAGGCTGTTACAGAGTGGCAAGAGAGTCCTGGTGCTAGTTGGCCTCTGACTACCCAGATCAGTTGTCTCCTTTAACAGATTGGGTCCTGGGAACAGCTGGGACACACAGGGTTTGACAGGATGGTTCCCAGGATCCCCTTAGTCTGTCCAAAGTGCTGCCTGCCCAAAGTGCTGCCTGCCCTAGTGAGGCTACAAGAACAAAGACACTCAAAGGTGTCTCAGTGCCACTTCTCATCTCTAGATCTTTTCTTGGTCCCACATACAAGCACAGCCCCCTGACTTGGCTTACTAAGCAAACGGCTTATTCAGGGATGAAATTACTGCTGCTGCAACCTCTTTTTAGAGTCTGTAGCTAGAGCCCAGTAGATGATTGCAAGAGTGGCTAATCTTCCTACAGCCACAATTATAACAGGCAGATCAGATTATGTCTACTTTCCTGGCCTGCTTCTTGGCAGGGTAAATAGCCATGTGCACTAATTCATCAGCCAGCTTGGAAATATGGCCTGTACTCAGATGGAGCTGTTTTAAGACAGCTCCCCAGGAGCTTGTGGAAGTCTCATCCTGTGTACTGTGATCCTTGCTGACAATTAGCTTGGGAAGCAAAGGCCAACCAACCAGCCATACCTATTCTGGTGTTCTCTGTCACGCATGTGCAGACATTTAGTTTGTGTTCACCTGAAGAGTGGGAGGGATACCTCCAGTTAGACTCTGAAGCACATACTTGTTCTCTAGGCACATGCTGCCTTCTTCTGTGACAGCCACACAGTGTGGTTACCCGAGCACAACAGAACAAATAAAATGCATGAGATGCAATAAGGGAGCCATTTAGAAAACCATCATTTCCTAGTGTCTTGAGTAAAACCCTAGAAAAATGGCAATAAAATTGGTTTTAGCAGCCTTGAATTTGCTTCCAAGTGCATAGTGATTGCATGCATTTCCCTTGTGAACTCAAGTCACAATTTTGTTGTCACTTCTCCACTGGCATCACAACTAAGAGATGCTGAGGAACCTGACCAGCTCAGATAACACACTAGTGTATGCTCTATAAATGCTAGTGGTTTGTCAGCTAACTAATAGAACAGAAAAGAAAAATATTTTTCATTTAACAGGGAATGTCAGAAATTTAAAGGCTTTCCCCTTTCCAAAACAGTGTGAAAACAACCAACCAAAAAAAAATTTCATGAATCTCAGAGGAAAAAAGATAAGGTTGCTTGCAACTGTTTAATTTGTTTCACGTCAGCAAGGAGATCAAACCAGTCTTTTCCACTGGTACCAGAGGCAGCTCAGCACCCTGCAGGGTAGACCTAAAAGTGATACAGCATACAGGGAAATCAAAGGAAGCTATTCTCCCTCAGAGATTAGAGCAACAGCAATTTCATTTGCCCTTCACTGTCATTCTGCTTGCAGTTTCTTTTTCTGTTTCTCAAGAATTGGTGTCCTGGTAAGGGGAAAATTCTGCTCCCCGCTCTCTACACCTGCCCCTAAACAAAGCTTCACATTCTGGAAATGCCTAAAGAGATCTGATCTTCCTAGAATCAATATACTTATGCTTCTCCTTGACAGAGTTGACCCTTACTTGGCCATCATTTGGTTTTGGAGGGGCATCTGCACAGACTTTTGCAGGCTCTGACGCATGCCCATGACCAGACACAAGCCATCTACAATCAGGAAACCACATAGCTGTGCTGACACTGAGGAACCAGGCCAAAATGAATGGCAGAGAGAGGTGTAGGAAATCAGGATTTGCTATTGTCCTATGCAGCCTTAGTTCCTGGGGCTCAAATTGGAAGACTTCAGAAGAACATACCCATTCGTTGCATGCATACCAAATGGGCTACGCAGTGGGTGCTTGTACGCAGAGACACAACGTTAGATTGTTAGGCCCATATTAGGTTTTAAAAACACACACACAAAAAATTTCTGCAAAAAACAAAGACAAATTTGTGCGTAAAACTGCTCGATGCCATTTCTTTAACAACTGCACTGTTAGTCAGCTTATTGGAGGTTAAAACAGCCTTGCATGGTCTTAAGCTGTGGTCACATTTCCGTGATCTTCTCCATAATTTGTTTAAGAGCTGTTTTATTCATCAGAAGTCAGTAAAATAAACCCAAACATGAGTGCATTTTCCCATGATGAGAGGATTTTGAGATGGCAGAGACCTATTAGAAAATTTACTCCATCTCCCAGCCAATGCAGAACCGGTCCCAATAATGTATTTGTCATTGTTTTATTCAATGTAGTTTTTAAATTCTCAAGATTGCAGCTAAATCCTTCTTCTGAGTGAGACATTTTTCCTGACATTCAAGTCAGGCCTTTCCTGCTGGCTATGTTGCCTCCACTGTCCATCTCAGGACTGCAGTTCTTTGGCTTTGCTACATGCTATAGGGGTAAATTGTTGCTAGTGCACTGCGGGAGTAAAGGATTGATGGCTCTGACATTTCTAAATGAGCACCAGGAAAGAGCAGAAAGAGTTGAGAATCCAGGCTCTTCTGCAAATTGTTTCTCCCTCTCCAGGTTTCACGCATTCCCCATTTTCAGCTCTTTTACCTTGTTGATGAGGCTGGGATCACCCAGGCTGCTCTCGTCCTCTTCTGAACTCTTCTGATCCTCATCTGATGTGACGACCTCCATTGGTATCACAGAGACTGGGCACACCTTGTAGGGCTCGGTGTAGGCACTGCAGAGAGAAAGAACAGACTAGCTCACTGGTGTTATTCCCAGACACTCGCTATTGCTCAGACATAACAAATCCACACATTGCTTAGAGATAACCAGTCAGGGCAGACCTGCTAGGCTTGGAAAGCAAGATTTCTCAAGCTTTGTTTTTTTCGCTGCCAGGTTCAACAGCAACTATTTAGGCAAGTAGAAGGATCTGAAAGGAGCAGTGGGAAGTTAAGTTAACTTGTTCAGGCTTCCCCAAAAGATCAATGTTCTGGCTCAGCTTGGAGCGAAAAGTTCATACTTAGTTGCAATCAATCAGAACTGCTTTGTTCCTCCCTCGTCAACCCCTCAAAATGGATGTAATAAAATCATACTAACATCCCAGTGCTCATTAAAAATGGAAGTTAGATATTGTAACAATGGGTTTTCTGGGAAAACATCAGAAGGATGAGAAAAGTATAATTGTAATACCAATGACATCAATTAAAGCACAAGGATCCCAGAACCCTTGAGTTGTTTCAAGGGAACCTGAATTCAGCTCCAGAAACCCAGACAAAGCCATGCAACAAGAGTACTGGATCTGGTGTGTAATACAGGCCAGTGGCTTCCCAGCATTTTCTTTTAGAAAAAAAGTCTTTTTTTTTAAATTAAAATTGCCAGTAATTTCAAAACCTCCACAAAGCATGACTAGAGGTAGGTTCTCCAGGTGGTACCTGCCCTTTGCCTTAGAAAGGTGTCTTTTATTGCTGATCTGAATATGCCTAGCTCCAAATTCCAGATACTGGATCTTGTTAAACCTTTGATGAATTGGAGGCAGTCTTTCAAATTTTGTTACTGTGCAGGTACTCACAGGCTGTATTCAGCTTGTCCCTTCATTTTGTCTTTTATATGAAATAGGCAAAGATCTTGGTGTCTTACTTTGTCATGCCTCCTATCATTTAATCATTCTAAAATCTCTGAACTTTATCCAATTATCCATTAGCATTATCCAATTTACTAACCATTTTAGCACCAGTTTTTACTACCAGCCAGTTTTAGTACTGTTCTTGGTACTGCCACACAAGACTCACTATTCCAGCACTGGCAAAAGAAGTGCCAAGTATACCAGTGGTAACACCCATCTATTCCTACCTGACTTTACTGTGTTTTTACAGGTTAGTATTTTTGGCCACAGTATCATTCTGGGAGCTTATGTACAGCTTATACACCACAGTGGCCCCAAGCCTTTTACATTTCCAGTGGTAGGTTCCAGTGTTCAGCCAACAGGGCAAGTTTGTTTTCTTGAGAAATAAAATCTGACATCTCCACGTGTTCTAGTAGACATCTTGGCCAACCAGGTTGGTCTGTAATGCGGGCCTGGCTTACTCAGTGTATATGATTTCTTTAGTTCTCATTTCCTCTGAAACATTATGAGTTTGCTTTTGCAGCTCTGGCTCATCTCTTTATTTTTCTTTGGTTTCCCACTTGGGGATCCCAGATGGGAACAAATCCAAAGCTTCAAAGCCAATGCTAGAGTGACAGGAGGCTGGGCAAAGATGGATTAATGTAAGTGGGAAGGCAATGAAGAAAGAGACTCCCAAGGCCACTGACCAGACTCATATTTCCTTTCAGAGAGGAAACTCCCTAAATATCTGCATTCACTTCCAAGCTGCAAACAGGGCTCTGTGTCTCCCATGCAGGTGCAGCTGCCAGCCTTTCTTTTATGCCACCAGCTTCTCCCTCATGCACAGCGTCAAGGAGCTCTCGCAAGCTGCCCGGTGCATTTGCCATGGCTGGGCAAAGGGCCAAGCAGCAGCACTGTTCCTCACCATTGTCTTCTTTTGTTTATTACTAGTGTCTGCAGTTTTTCAGTGTGGGCTGCATCACGGCACTTCTGAAAACCTGCCTAGCTACAACAACAAAGGGGCCTCATCACAAGTGAAAGCAAGAGCAAGGCAGATACAGGAACAGCTCAGGGGGCTTATTAATAGTTTAGCCAGTCTCTCTCCTTACTTGCACAGCCTTTCTGCAATTTGTAATTGTTTGCCCCAGCAGACGTGAAATTAAGTTCCTCCCTCCCTCCTTTTCTCTCTCTCTCTCTCGCTCTCTGATAAATGACTGCATTATGTTAATGTAAGAACACATTATAATTTGGGAAGAATGCCTCAGTATATTAGTCTGGTAATCATTATGAATGGCATTATTAAAGGCTCATACAGTAGCAAAACTTGCAATATTGCTGAACCGTTGCATGGGCTTCATTTATAGCAGGCCTGCAGTCCAGTAGCACTGGCTTGTGTTTAAATAGAAGTCCCAAAATGTTATGGGCCTCATTTGCACATGGGATGGGCACAGGCATGTTTGTGCCATCCTCTCCATCCTGCCCTTCTCCAGCCACTCCAGCAGCACTCAGGCCTTCACTTCTGAGACTGTTCTATATTGTCATAGAGCTCCTGGGCAGTACACCTTTCCTGACACCCAGCACGTGTTTTACTCCAACGACTTCACATCCTTTCATCCATTTTGTATGTCTATGCTCTTGAGGTCTCCTAGCAATCCTAGCTCCTGAAGACTTGAACTGTGCCCAGGAACTGGTCACCAGGTGAAGCTGCACTGGGCAGCTTGGTCTTCACTAATCCCACTGCCAGGTGCATGGAGGAAAACACCAAGGATACAGGGGTAGGTGGCAGGTGACTTCTGAGGCACAACAGGTTTCAGGAAATTTTATAAAAGGACAATATTGAGAGTAATTTTAATGCAGGGCAAGGTCTTACCCACAGAGCAAACCCTTCAGGTATGCCCAAACAATTACCATAACTGCACATTAAGTCTTTTATCTTAGTACAAGCTGCTGTGCACCCTGTGAAAATCACCCGGACATGCTTCAGCACTTTCCAAGAGACTATGTAGGTTGCTTTTGATGTTGGTAAACTGCCACTATTGGAGGAACCTTCCAACTCGAGATTTGAGAACAGAAAAATAAATTGCTTTATTAAGATAATAGAGTCACCAAGATTAATGAGATGTAACCACTGATCATGACAAGAGTCCATCTCTAATACTAGGGAAATAATCACAGCCAACTTCATGCACTGCAGTTCTTCTAAAACAGTTTAATCTCCACTGAGCACAGAATCACAGAATAGCTGAGGTTGGAAGGGACCTCTGGAGGTCATCTGGTCCAACCCCCCTGCTCAGGCAGGGCCACCCAGAGCCAGCTGCCCAGGACCATGTCCAGGCAGCTTTTAAATATCGCCAAGGATGGAGACTCCACGACCTCCCTGGCCAACCTGTGCCAGTGCTCAGTCACCCTCACAGTGAAAAAGTGTTTCCTGATGTTTGAGGGAACCTCCTGTGTTTCAGTTTGTGCCCATTGCCTCTGGTCCTGTCACTGGGCTCCGCTGAGAAGAGCCTGGCTCCATCTTCTTTGTACCCTCCCTTCAGGTATTTATACACATTGATGAGGTCCCTGCTGAGCCTTCTCTTCTCCAGGCTGAACAGTCCCAGCTCTCTCAGCCTCTCCTCAACTGTGAGGTGCTCCAGTCCCTTAATCATCCTTGTTGCCTTTTGTTGGACTCTTTCCGGTATGTCCATGTCTCTCTTCTACTGAGGAGCCCAGCACTGGGCAGCGCTCCAGGTGTGGCCTCACCAGTGCTGAGTAGAGGGGAAGGATCCCCTCCCTCTACCTGCTGGCAATACTTTGTCTAATGCAGCCCAGGATACCACTAGCCTTTCTCTGGGCACCTTGATTTTAGGTGTCTGTGAAATTCTCAGCAACGTTCTTGTGATTAGTTATGAGATTTCACCTGCTATGGTGGAAAGTAAAAGGAGCTAAGAATAGCCATGTTATCCTAATGTTGGTCAGTTGCAGAAACTTTGGAAACCACTCCATCTAGATCTGTCCATCTGTGCTCTGAAACTGCTCTTGAAACACGTTTGGAACAGACAGTAGCTTTTCAAGAGGAATCCAATGTAATTCTCAGCTATCCTAGATATGCAGGAGACTCTATTCAATAGGATACCAATGTCTATTGACCTTTCTTGATTTCATATTTTGTTACCATTATCTGGGAACACTGAAAATGCTACATAGAATCATAAAATGCTTTGGGTTGGAAAGGGCCTTTAAAGATCATGTAGTCCAAGCCCCTGCCATGGGCAGGGACATCTTTCACTGGATCAGGTTGCTCGATGCCCCGTCCAACCTGACCTTGAGCACCCCAGTGATGGGGTATCCACAAATTCTCTGGGCAGCCTGTTGCAGTATCTCACCACCCTCACATGTAATCCATGTGCCAATGGGCATAAATTTTTTCAGGCATCTGATTTTGGTTTTATTCTTTCCACAGAAAGAATATTTTTTTGCTTTTATTCTTTCTCCTGTCATTTCCCTGACTCTGCCCTCCCTCCATCCTTGAAAGAGTGAGCAGCAGGGGTTGCAACTTTGCTAGGAAAGCATGCAGACATTGTTGATCATGAGATTTTTCTCAGTCAAAAAGTTGGACAGACCCCATGAGATGTCTCCAGCATAATATCTTCAGGACCAAGTGTCTTCTGCAGAAGTCAGTGGCATTATTAGGAAGTCTGGTTAAGGCTAAGAATTCATTAACAGTTGTAAGGTATAAAGTGAGGCTGAGTTTCAGAGGAAGTGCACTTTGGTTTCTGGTAGAGGAGGGGCTGAGCAGTTCCTGATAAGAAAACCCAAGCAATTCCTTGTATTTCACAATGAAATGGGTCTAGAAATGATGAAAAAAATCACAGACAGGATGGAATATGGGAAACTACCTCCAAATCTGTGATTAGGTCATTGTAACTGGGCATACAGGCCAGATTTCATAGTGATTGCCACCTTGACTGGGCAGGAACAAGTGGAGGAGTTTGATAGAAGGAGTGAAGTGTGAACAGCCACAGCTGCAGACATGATCGGTAAAGACTGTAGTTATGCACCTCACCAGCAAGTCTCAGTGGTCTGAATTACACGCTCTGCTTCTTGCATAAACCTGGGACACAACAAATTGCTAATTGTTGTCCCAGTCACTTGCTATTTCATTTGCTTATTCCCTTGAATCCAGATCAAGCAGGACAGTGCTACTCCCTGATAGCTGATTAGGAACTTACCTTCTGTCTTTTCTCAAACAGCCTATTCAGAACTGATACCTGCTGCTGCACTGAACCTACAGTATCTTGAGCTATCAGCGCTGCAGCATTTCTCAGCTCAGCTGCCACCTGGTTGTTCCCTAGTACTCAATTAAGAAAGGCAAAATGTCTTGGTGTTGCCATCCCCACAGCACTGGGGATGTAGGGTTTGCCTTTGAATCCACCAAGTGTAGAAACCCAGTGCCCCAAGAAACCCTTGTACTTTTGGGGGCAGCAAAAATACACACATTGTATAAAAAACCCCTTCCTGATCATTGTGGATAATCAGCATGGACTGGACAAAAGTCAACAAGATGGTTTTTTGGAAGCAACTACTATTTTGTTTTGTTGAATTGCTAAGATTTTCTATAAAATTAACCATTATAGTTATATAGAATATAATTTATAATTAAATAAGTATGCATATATAATCTATAATTATATATAGTTATATATAAATGAGTCATAAATGTTCAAAACCTTGTGTTTCTTTATTCTTCTAAATGATAATTTTCTTTAGCTCATTAAAAGCACTGCTAAATAAACTTACTGCAAGCAATAAACTTTAATGTAATGGAGGCTGCTAATAAAATTGTGGGTGTGGAGAATAAGGGCAGAAATAGTCCCAGAGTTGGTAGTATCTCAATAGACATGGTAATCCCCAACTAATTCTCTTCCTTGTAGCAATGATATGGCTGAATGAGAGCAGATTGCAAACACATTATCTGCTGCTCCTCCAGCAATTGTCTGTAATCATTCCAAGAGTTAGCCAGCCCAACAAAGGAAGCAATGGGCCTTCTGGGACAGCCTAACCTTAAATTGACTGAATAAATGAAGGAGGAGGCAGTGCAACAAAAGTCTTTTATTTAGCACCAGTTACATTCTAATTAGCAGAGCTGCTGATAGGTACAGAGTAGGGAGAAGCTGTATAGATGCACTCGACTAGTTATCTATGTAGCTTCACCTGTGAACATCTATTGGTACATCTGGAAAAAGGTGTTCTGGAGTCTACAGGCCCTCTGGTTATCTTGCCCCTATAGTGATGTTTACACTTGACCTCAAAGGAAAAGGATCTCTGGACTGAGCAGAGGATGAAGCCATCAAGGAGAGGCAAGCTGAACTGATCACTCTAACAGCACTAGCTCCTTTGTTAATAAAGTCAAGACACAAGTGTCTACTACCTATCATCCCTCAGTAGCACAGCTTGGGACAAGTCTGAGCACAAATGTTATGTGCACAGGAAGTGAGGGAGCACTGTGGAGAACACAACAGGTGTGAGAGCTCATAGAACATGATTCACAGACTCACAAATGCTGTACTTTGTCTAGCTTGAATGTGCAATTCTCACAGAGATACTTGCCCTTCTTTTAATTCCACACCTATCCTTCAAATGGCCTTGCAAATTCTACCCCATTCCTCAGCAATGATCACATAAATTCTTTAGGATTCCTAGAAGTTATTCAGTCAGCATTAGTGAGATGTAAGAATTTAACTGGGGGATTTAACAGTGGCAAAAATACCCAGCCAAGGTTATTATAATAAAGGCCTAGGAAAACCATGTATTTTTGTTTGCATAACAACACAAATGCCCCTGGCTGTATGCTCATCTCTTGGCCACATACACAAGTGATGTCTTGTTTCCTCCTTTAGAGTCACCAACTGCCTCAAAAAAAAAAAAGGGAAAAAAAAGGCTGAGTTGGTGGAACTTAAGGTTTGTCACTTCCACTAGGTGATGTAAGAAGTCCTCTGTACCAGTAAGGATCAGATTGCCTGCATTTTGCTTTCAATGAATCTGTACATCAAGTGATGCATCCTAAAGAAAGGCTCATAAATCTCACTTGCCTTCTGCTTCATGGTCTATGCTCCAGCAGTGATCATGAGGGGAGAAGGGGAGTGCTCTTTCCTGTAAGGTATTTAATTTATGTATCCCTGGAGCTCCCAGTTATGCTTTATGATACCTGTGCAGTATCCATCCTTTCCATCAAGTGGCTCTTTATGCATCTGAAATGCATCTGAAATGCAGCTGGTTAGGCTGTTAAGATGTGCTGGCAATGTACTGCCAGTGCAGTAGATCCATCACAGGTATGGATCGTGTGTTGGAACAGACTTACAATGTATTTCTGCCTTGTAACTGAACCTGCTCAGACAGTGTAAGCATGCTAGAAATTTGTTGGTCAGTCAAGAGCAATTCAGCATTTCCCTGAAGCACTGAGCATTTGTGTAGGGTTCAGATGTTGTGCAGTTTTAGTGCCACAGTGATTCCCCCCATGTTAATCATATGGGAGGGAGCAGGCCAGTGGGAGACTCCTGTGACTGGACCCATCTCCAGGGCAAAGCAAGTGTGATGTGTCCAGTGAGGACATCCAGATTCCCCCATCCCAGCTCCTGAGCACCTCCTTCATTCTCATGTGTCCCTTCAGGGACAGGGGACTTCTTCTAAAATTGAATTTCAGTATTCCAAAATGCAGTGTCTGGAGAAAGACACTGGGTGGCTTATCATTAATCACAGAAATGTAACACACCATCACCAGCCAGCATGACTTAGCTTCCTTGGAGTAAATTCATTTCTTCTGGAAGCAGGTTTCAACATACTTTCAGTCTAAAGGATGGTACGTACAAGTGCAGCACTTAAGGAACCTCTGCTGTGTTCATATTTGAAATGAACCCATAATTTGTCTCCATAATGTATATATAGCGTAAAGGATGATCCTACTCAGAGGTCAGGCAAAGGATACCTTGCTTAATGATTTCCAGAAACAGAGTCCAGGGTGTGCTCAGGTTTTAACCATCGTGGAAGCATTCAGTTATTGACAACTGGATTACCTCCCTGCTGCCTCCCTGTTGTCTTTCATTCTACATCCCCAGTCAGTGCCAGGACAGAGAAAGAGAGAAGAATATTTGACACTATCTTTAATAGGATTTGGAAAAAAAAAGAAAAAAAAGGACAGAACCTTTTTTCCTAGAGATTCTGCTAATTTCTTTTCTTTGCATCTGTTGCAAACTGCAAATTAGATGATGCAACTTAATTACCACCAACATACTTGAAGGGCCAAAGAGCCCCCCGATTTATTTCCTGAAAATTTCTTATGGTTTCAAAAGTGCCTGCAAGTAAAGATCAAAGCAGTATTTGGTCCAAAATGTCACCACAAGACGAAGAAAGCAGCAGAAGAGGCTAGCAACCACATCCTTAGTCCCATCCCTACAATGGAACAACTGCTATTAAAAGCTGGTTTTGCCAGTAATTATCAACACATGGCTCACCATATTCACTGTTTCCACATAGTGGGAATAGGAAGTAAGTGAACTCTCTGGGTTTCTGGGGTAAATGCTGACTTCTGCTCTGCCTTTTGTGGGGAACATAATGTCTTTTTCTCTAGGATGTTTCATCCATTCATTAGCAAAAGAACAGTTCTGGTTTGCTAAAGGACAATTATTTCAATTCTTTGCTAAAGAAAGGCAGTGGTGTTGAGTTCAGTTAGGCCTAGATCCACCAAAGCTCTGAAATTAATGTCAGTTATGACCCTAAATATTTTTCTGTCTGTATTGATGATTGCATTGGCAATTATTTGCCCTGAGTCAGCAAAGCAGGTTTGTAGGAACTATCTCGGAAGGTACAAACAGTTATTCTCTCTCTGTGGGGTATGTCCTCTACAAGTATAACCTCCCCGAAACCAACTGAGTGGTGATGAGCTTGACACATCAACTCAGATATGCTCGGTTTACAGATGACTAGTAAACTGCTGCCATAACCTTCCCAGCCACAGACCCCAGCCTGTGCCCATTCTGACTCCTCTGTCATAGGGATCTTAGCTCAGAACTGGATATAATGTTGTGGATGCAAGAGGGAGACCAGAATCTCACCTGGACACAGTTGGGTTATGCAAAGCCCACATATATAAAATCCCCTCTGCCCAGTGGGGAGGGAAAAAAACCCCCAACCCCACCCCCACCAACCCCTCTACTATTGATCCAAATAGATTGAATGCAACTGTTTTCTAGATGCAATATCCCTTTCCCTGGCTTTATTTCAAGTCACATGCCCAGCAATTACCAGTTCAAACTCTGTCTTTCTCAGACAGTGACAACCTTATTGCAAAAAATTAAAATCATATGAACTCAATGCAGTGATGGTAATTGGGAGAGGCAATGGGGTACTGCATGACCCTGTTTTATTAAAACTTATTATTTATTTTCTTGTATCCATTTGTAAATGATTTAATTCATTCTGCAAAAGGAAGGCTCATTACTGAAGGAAATTAAAGTCCAAATGCATTTAAAGCCAATAAAAGGAAATGCCTATTAGTGCAGCATGTGTTTAGCCAGTTAGTTCCCTGTTATGGCAGATCATCAAGGCAAATATTGCAGCTGAAGTCTGAAAAGGGCAGGAAAGACATGATGTCTGCCAATAACATACGTAGCCTGACAAGGCAAGGTAACACAGGGATAATCACACTTTATGCTCTGAGGCATAAGCTGTTTGCCTGCCAAGGCCAGAAAGGAGTTCTTCCTTGTGCCACAAATGTTTCAATTTGAATTTTGTTCTTTCTTGCATTGGTGTGGTGCGGGATGTAGGAGAGGGGAAGAGGATTTTTGGTCAGGTGCATAAGGCTTTTGCTCTGTTCTGAACAACTTTAGGGACAAAACTCTCCCACCTTCAACCACCGCTCCTGGAGGTGCTCACAGAACAATGCTGCTGGTGTGGGTCTAGTTCTGCAAGGGAGTGCAAGCAGTGAGGAGCACACAGGGGTTTGGGCTCCATCTCAGGGAATGTCCTCTGGCCCTGCCTGGGGCAGTATAAGTAGAGGAGGGATAAGAGAAAGCCTGACAGTGAGGTTTCACTAGCCGTGTCCTAGATGTGCTGGGATGGATGGGCTGCTCTTGCTCTGAGGCACCTGCACAAACCTGCACAGCCAACAGCCACATGTACCCCAGGGTGCACTGCTGTCTGTGAGCACCATTCCCCTCCCTGATCCTGCAGCTTTAAACCACTAGAAAAAACAAAGCAACAGTAAAAGCTGGACATGCCTGAAAACAAAATACGGCGTCCTTGGGCCTCAGACAAGTGGCACACCCCCTCCCTGCTCTCCCAGGCACGCCGGAGAGGCAGTAAGCTGTGGCGGCCTCAGCTTGTGCTCAGCCTGGCCCTCCGGCCCTTGTCCTGCATTTCCTGTAAACAGGGAACACTTCCTCCCCAGAGATGACCTGGCAATGAACTAGCGAGGGCTGACGCTCGGCCGCACCGCACCCAACGCCCCACCATGCCAGAAGGTACAATGGGGCGGCTGATAATACATAATAGGTTATTAAAGGCAGCTCTGCCCTTTATAGACTCCTTTCAGCACATTATTTACATCGCATGTCAGCCATCACAGTTTTTACTTTCATTAAATCATTAGCTTCACAGGCACCCAGAACTTTTCTATCCAACAGCACCAGCAGAGGTTTTCCTTAAGGCATCAGCACAGCTCGTCTTATGCTTCTCTTTTTCTTCTTTCCCTTGCTAAATCACAGCCCTGTTGTTCTCCAGCACCCTATTGTTCCACATCTCTGGTAACCTTTTGCTATGTTGAATCCTTGCAATGCTTGGAAACCTGAACTGAGAGGGGCAAAAGGAAGACCTGAGTGCTTGGCAGTGACAAAAGTCTCAGTTTTGTGCTGTGAAACTCTTCTTTCTTCCCAGATCATGCAGGCCACATATCTGCATCATGTTGAAACTTTCCATACTGCACATCTGTCAAGGGACAGAAGATAACAAGGAAAACATCCACTGGTTATCAGGATGGGTTTCAAGTGATTTGCTGAGCAACCCCTAGTCACAGCACAAATGATCTCTGACAATGAAACCACTCAGCACTTTTGCCCTATTCTCCTCTATAAAATGACTTATCTTAGTGGCAGTCTGACTTTGGATACCGTGGTGTAAAACTGGGAGGAATTCACCCTGACTTTAGTGGAGTCACTTTATATTTATACTTGTGATCTTTGAGCAGAATAAGACCCTCTGATTTCACTCTGAACCCTATGTAGGACTTATTCCTCTCATAAATCAATGACAGAATAAGCCAACCACCTAGAACTGCATTAATAAGGAGAAGGAAAAGATATCTCCTGTAAAAAGTGACCTTCAGCTAGTCACCTGATGGTCATCTCAGAGTACGAGAAGAAGTACACCTCTGTGGGGAGACCACTGTCTGGGAAGCAAAGCTGAAACCCCTGCCCTACTACAAATTCTTTGTTATTATCTTCGGCATGTTTCTTAACTTCTTTGTGCTTTGGCTGTCATTTGTGTAAAGTGGTTAATTCCAGAGCAATGTCATGTTTAAAATACAGGTAGCACTGAAGGCTTTGGACACTGTAGATCCCTACCAGCGTCTAAAACAGAACTGCTCTGTCCATCTCCCTTGGGGCACAGTTTTGCTTCTGTTCTTCCTGTTGACTGAAAACTAAAAGGGATTTCACTATTATGGTCCGGTCCTTAAATCAAAGAGGGATGGGTATCCCCAGGATCATGCCCATGCTTATTTAAGTTAAGGCACAGAGTACTGTTTACATTCTTGTAGCCAAGCTGAGATACAGAAATCTACCTGGAACCATTTAACAGTCATGTTTGCTAGTGTTGCTGTTTTCTGCTGGGGGTGGGGGTTCTTGAATTATAGGCTCTCATTTGCTTTCAAGCAGCCAACCTGGCATGATTTCTGCACAAAGACACACACTGGAGAAGATCACCAACAATGGAAGATCTCGGCAGTGCTACTTGCCCAAGGAATTGCAATTTATAAAAAAAATTGCAGACAGACACTTCAGGAAAAGGTCTGCATAAATCATTCTGCAGGAGTTTCGCAAATGGAGCTAGGCAGAACAAAGGCATGTTTGTAACATGCAGTGGGCTCTCCTGGAGATGCTTAGTGTTGGTGGACTGGTTCCGCTGTCTTACAAGCAAAACAAAGAGTTTTAAAGTTTTAAATAGGCAAGAATCTGGGTCCAGATGTGTTTCGTGGCTGCACAAGGAGGTTATTGACTACACTGAGCTACACAGAACTAGAATATCTTTACAAGTCCTGTTCCTTAGTGTCTTTAGGTTTGTACAATACAGCAGCTGCTCTGTACTTTTGCACATATAGTCCTGAAACTCAGAGTACAGCTGGGACTACACTATTGATTCTGGAATCTAGCCTGGACTGAGATGTGATTAGGTGTCAATTAGGCAAATGTGATCATTACAGCAGTGAATGAATCCAACTCATTGTAATACTTTCAGAACATCCAGCTTAGCATAATTCTTAAGTGATAATAGAAGTGAAAACTCAAAGGACGATGCCAGCTTGGAAATGGTGTCAGTGAAACACAAACACAAAACTGGACTTGAGTCAATCATCATTTGCTGCAGCCAGAATTTTTAGTGATCTACTTATTAACAGAAATCTGAATTCTTGGCACCTGATTCCAAAAGAGAGCAGAACTGGTGGAAGACAGAGGGCTTGGTTTTATGGTGGGAAACATTCTTGGAATTTTGAAGCTGTTTGGAGTTGTGTCGGGAAAAGACTTAAAATTAGTATTCCTAAAGTCTTTTAGATAACAGAGAAAATGATACTTCCAAAGCAGATAATGACAGTTTTCAGGTTTTCTTTTCTTTCTTTTAAAAAAGCAGATTTTATCCTTAAATTAGGAGAAGTAGCAGTAACACACCACTAATACTTCACAAAGTCTGAATCTGCTATGATACTCAGACAATATATGAATTTCTTGCAAGTACTGCCTTGCTTAGAAGTGAAGTTACAAACACCTTGCATGATAATGAGTCCAAATAAGAGAATTATCTCTAAGCATTGTTATAGCATTACTGATTTCAATTTCATTCATGCATAAGTAGAACAACAGTTGGTTATGCACATGGGGGAATAAGGTGAGAACATGGAATTTCAAAAGTGGTATTAGGAACAGTAGGACACCTGTGATTTGTAATTGCCATTTCCAAAGTGGAAATGACACTTGTAATGTATGGCTTTAAGGTGTCCCTTTCAGTGCAGTAACAACATCAGTCTTTCAGATCCAGCAGTACAAGAGTGCCCAAGTGTGCAGTATGAGTGCCTTCAGTAGCAGCTGGCAAGGGGATCTCACAGTGCTTTACATATTTCTGTCCTGCAGTCAAAGAATTAACCTTCCAGTGACTTGGCATAAACCCTTCATTTGACATGTGCCTCAGCCTGAGAATAGTACTGAGGTTAGAGGGGAGTTAAGGGAGAGGTATAGGAACAGTGGATGCTGATGAGGTGTCAAACTGCATCCCAGGCTATCAACTCTGCAGAAAAAGAAAGAATGAACCAGTAGCTCCCATGCAGGATTGCATACATGTATATGGGACTGGCTTCAACTTATGATAAATCAAAACAATAATTTGCTTGGACTCTGTCAGGCTTTCTGAGGCTTGATGAATGACTTTAAGGTTCCGAATTATTAAAGGATCCCAAAAGTAAACTTTATGGACCCCAAAAGTAAACATTACGGGGAAAAAAGCCATAATGAGGTGGATTTACAGGATGAAGTTCAGGTGCTAATTTTAAAGCCAAGAATTTTGATTTGGGTGGGGCCCCAAAGTGATATTTAACATTTTCAGGACAAAATATTGTAAACCTATCAGGCTATTCCTTTCAAATTCAAGCCCCATGACCCGCATTCTACATTTGCCTCGAAACAGCCAAGTCCATCAAAGTTGCAAGAGCAATGCGAGAAGGTAAAAAAATACTATTTATTTTGATCTGGGCGCTTGCTTGACATCAGATTTTAATGGAAAGTGGAAAAAGAATTTTTCATGACACTCAAATGGCAGGTAGATTACAACAATGACACAGGTGCACAAAACCTTGTTGCTCGAAATCAGATGTTCAGCACTCCTGTATCTTTATTGTTCTGCTCCAGAACAGGAACACTGACATAAAAAGAGTCCCAAAGCTTGAAACCTTAATGCTTATATGTTAGAGGTATGAGGGAATCTCTTTAAGTGGGTGCTAGAACGTTCCTCTGCTGCATGTATTAAGGCAACAAACAAGTCTAAATGCCTAGACAGACAGACAATTTGTGGCAGACTTCCTGACCTAGGAGTAAGACGATAACATATGCCTTATATACCATGAAGGAACAAGAGAAGATGAGGAATGAGCTCTGTTATGAAACAGCACCCCATGCAATAAGGGCAGAGGAACAAACCTCAGAAGCATTTTAAATACAGCCTCCCTAATTCCTCGAGAGAGCTCAAGAGTGTTCCCCTGTCCCCCCCCAGATGAAATGACCCCATGCTTACACCTCCCACACAGGCTAAACTAACACTGATTCTTGCCATCATTCTTCAAGTGGCACCCTCATTGACTTTACTGATGTGTCTGAGAGCTCGGCAAACAGACCAGCATGGAAAGTGCAGCTGGGGGCGAGCAGAAGCAGCCAGCAATATAAGCGGCACCAGAACTGTCAGCCCAGAGAGCTTGTGTAATGATGTGGCCAGAAGCCATGGCCCAGTTATGACAGCTTGAAGCAGGAATACAAAAGACAAGAGCTGGCCCTCATCAAGTGATTTTCTGTGGCTTAATCTTGCTTCTATCTCTGTAATGAACTGCTCTATGTGCAGGCAGATTTAGGATTCGCTCCACATTTATTGGTTCATTTTCCAGGGGCCAAAACTCTTTCTCTTGTATGTGTATATTACAGTCAGAGATCTGGCAGCATAGCTGTAGTAGGGAGAGTCAGGCTGTGCCTCCATTACCATTTGATCAATAAAGCTAGTGTGCATGGCCTGGGTCCTCAACCTGAAACTAGCTCAGCACCAGAAAAGCAAATAGATTTTGCCCATTGCCTGAATGGGGTCAAACAAGCCCCTGGAACAATGCAGAGGAAGAGGACATGGCCAAGGTCAAGGAGGAGGATGGGACTAGGCAGTAGTGGAATAAATAGATCAGCTTAAATTGTTTTAACACCATAGTCCGGGCTTTGATGTGGGCTGCACCAGGCCATGAGGCCACAGGGGGTATACACACACCAGTGTGTCCTGGTGTGTGCACAGTCCTGCTTATCTTTGCAGTGTACTCCACAACCACTGTGCTGTTTACTTTTCAGAGAGCACCGTGGGCGGGAAGACCAGTGTATCATACAGTGGATCAGAAAGGAGACCAGTGCAAGGAAAGGTAGTATCCATATGAGCCATGGAAAATGCAGTGAAGCTGCCTACTCTCTACAGATTTGAAAGTATCCAGGTATGCCCTGTTACCATCTTTTGTTGTGATTCTCTGCAGCTGCCCTCTGCCTGCTGCATCAAAGCATGGCAGGCAAAGAACAAGCAAAGCATTAGTTCTCTCCCTACTCTGGGAATGAATGTACACCAGTAGAATAACAGCTGTGGGAACCTGAGTGATTCACACACTCCCAGCGGGTTGGCTACATGACTGACTGACATGGGGAAGTAGCTGGCTGACATGGGGAAATCACTGATATGCTCAACAACCCCTTTGCGTTGCTTTACAAACTGTGATGTTGAAGCCACTGGCAAAAAAAGGTTGTGAAAGGTCAAGAGGTAACTCTAACCACTCTGAAAAGATCTTGTCTAGCCCTATACCATATGGTGTATCACGACGTTTTGCAGCAGGTACACTGTTCTCTGCCCTAAAAAATGTGTTCACTTATCACTGAAATGAAGATCAGTGTCTTTAAGTATGGGATGCTCCAAGACTTTCCAACAAATCTTCCCAACTTCCCATCATGGTCCCATTCTCTGAAGTCCCTGGCCTGTCACACAGATTTCATGGTTCAAGTGACGCCATGTTCATCTATGTGAAAAGTCCTCAGATACCTTTTAAAATAGCATCCTGCTATATAGTATTGCTCCTCTTTATGCCTTGAAGCTTTTTGGTTGAATTGTCACCCCATTCATCCAGCTTTTCATCTGAGACACTTCCTTTTACACAGACTCTGAAAGTCAAACACTCTGAACTCCTTCACAGCTTAAAGCAGTGATGAAAAGGGTATTTTATCTGCTATGTGTAGAAAGGCAAACTGATTACTGCAGAATCTGGACTGTTAGGTCAGTTTGTAGAGGACTTTACCAGGAGACAACTGTTTTTCTTTGCTGCAACATCTGAAGCTTAGAAATTTATTTTTGAGCCTCAGAAAACTGAAAATAAATTATTTCTGATGTTCTAGAAATGAAGCAGAACTGTGTCCATTTCTGGTTGCCCTGAGACCAAAACCTGTGGGTATTTGTTTCTCCATATGGCTGGTGTTTTAGGCACTAGGTTGTGAGAAACTCAGAATCTAAGTCCCAGTGCTGACTGATTCAAAGTGATCTGGGCCGAAAACCAGACCTGGGAGAAGCAGAGACTGGGTTTTCTATATCTTAAGCTACAGCATATAGGAGTTTCCCTTAAATTTTGTCAGAACAGATGTATTGGTCACATAGAATGCTTTTGTGAATTTTTCCCTTGTGGAAAATGTTTCAGCTCGCTCTATTTTCAGGTGCTAGCCTGAATTATCAGGGCAGTCAAATCATAAACAGCTGTTCAGATCCTCAGAGGTACAAATCAACAGAGCATACCAATGTACCCCAAATGAGCATCTGGCACAGTATCGTTTTCTCATCCAGATTCCACTTATATAGTCACTTTTCCAGCTATGACACATTTACCAATGTTTTCCTGACTATGAGTTCTGGATCCAGTTAGAAAAAGATGATACATTTCAGAAAAAGAAACTGTCTGATGACATGGCACATATCATAGATCGGAGATCAGGGGTATGTTCCTGATTATTCTTTCTTTGTTTATTTTTGGCAGTGTAACCTAGTCACTAAAACTTGGAACCAGAGCCTTTATGTTCTATTTTCATTTTATTGCCAGTTCGTTATTCCATACTTTCCATGGAAAATACTCACAGTAAGTTCAACATAATGAACACCATGCTGCCCTGCAGGACTCTTAAGATGGAAGGGGAGTTGTCATTTCCCTGTACTAGCAGGATCAGCTAATGATGGCTTTATCAACACCATGCAGCCAGGTCTGGGAACAAACCAGGGGAAAAAGGCAGTGAAGCTAGGATCAGAAGGAAACCTGTCTAGATGACAATAGTAACATTCCCTATTAAACAAAAAAACAGAACAAAGTATTTTTGACTGGAGTGAGATTTAACAAACTCCTCTTTTACCACCATCAGCATTACTCCAGCTATTTGTGTTGCTAGAGCCACAAAGGATTCTACAGATTATACAACCTTTCTTGTTATCAACCACAATGTCCTTCACTCCTGAGGGCCATTTTCATAGATGGGCATCCCTGGCCTAAATGTCTCCCACAGAAACTTTCTGAAGCAGTGGTAGTTTGTGCTAAATGTTTCTTAGCCTCATGCTAAGATCCCCAACATTATCTTGCTACTAGGAAAGAGTTGGGGAGTTTTAGATAGCGGATCCCTTGAAACACAAGCTGAAAACTGAGCTGTCTGTTGCTCTCAGGCCAGCATATGCTTGTCCTGTCATTTGGTTGTGGGGTAGGAAAACACTGAAAAATGCAATCATCTTTTTCCTGCATCATTGTAATAGTGCTTCTTAGTGCTGGTGCTGCAAGGTTCAGTGACCTCAGGCAGTGTGAGGAAGACTGTCTGGAATGCTTCTCTCCCCCTCACAAAGACCAGTCCCGAACAAAGCAGTGCCCAGTCTCTTGGGTTTCAAAGTTCCTGAGCTCCTGCAAGCTGGGTGTGCATAAATACCTCCCTATCAGAAGGGCAGGGAGATTTGGCAGCTTTTCCTATCAGTTTTCAGAGAGATCTGAGGACATATGAAAGGAACTGACACTACTATGAAACCTCTTATCTTCATGGTTGTCCTTCCAGCAGGGATTCCCTTTGGACTTGAAAGCACATATCGGATTTGAGACTCAACTACCCTGCAGCCTTACCAGGAAAACAAACGGAGCTCCTGGAATTCTAAACAAACCAAGACCTTGTTATCTGGCTTTTCTTTCCTGACGTTTGGGGGAAACATTAAGTGAACTGAATTTTCTTGCATTTCAGAGATTCACCCAGTTGTTAAAGCAGAATATTTCCAGAAGGAGAGAAACAGAGCTTAACTGCTAATATGTAGGGCTGAATGAAAGTGCTCAGTGGCTCTCCTCTGTCTCCTAAGATGTCAGTTTTAGTTCCCAGATTAAAATTAGAGCTGGCTGCAGTTTTGCTTGGCTGAGGCTTTTTCAGTTGAAAAGTCAGGCTTGGCATGATTAAAAATTGCATAGATTTGTGACATTTGGCTGGGATTAATCTATTAATTAATTCCCCCCCCCCCAATAATTCTGGAAAATCAAAACCATCTTAATTCTGCAATTCAAAAGTATGTTTTAGTTCAGAATTTACTTCACTATCTATACCTTTTTACTTGCAAATGAATCAATCAGAAAAAATATTGCGAGCTACAGAATTCCTTTATTTTGTATTTTATTTTTTCTTGGACTTTTCAGTTAGGCACACATATTTTATTTCTCTTGCAGCCACTGAACCAATGTTTTTCCTTAGAGCTGCAATCAAACAGCAAGATAAATTGTTTGTCCAGCACAGTTTAAAATATGATTTTACATTTTTGTCATCTTACTATATGTCACTCTCACTGTGTCTCTTTACCCTGAGTGTATTCACTGTGATGAGTTTTTATTTCACTGCCATTGTCTGGATTTTTTAACCCTGACAATGTGAAAGCAGAAAGTTTAAAGGAAAGATTTTGAGGTGCTCAGTTTTAGCTCACATATTGTCGTTATCTATTTAAGGACCAGAAGATTTGTACTGTATGCAGTCCATTACTTCTGAAGGCATGTGTGCTAAGGAAGCTGAGCTCTTTTAGCCAACTCTCAGAACTAAAAATGCAGTCTGGTACCTGAAATGTAAGAGGATCAACAAGCCTCACTGAGAAAATTTCATCAGAAACACCAAACTAGCTATTCTTTAATAGGCCCACCTGCCTAGAGGGCCCATCAGGGAGATGTAGTGGGTTAAGACATAAGGACAAACTGCCAACAGACTGAAGAGGTATTTAGAGACAGCTGAGAATGGCTGCATGGAGACAGCTGAACACAGATCCAAGCAACTATCACTTGTCTCAGTTCATCAGTACCTAGCTGTATTTCCTTTGAGAAAAAGAAGTCTGAGGACATCCCTGTGATACTGATCCAGCTGGTGTAGCATGAGTTAGACAGAGCACCAAAAGGTGTTCACTGGTGATAGGTCTAAACCTGCTTGCTCTAGGCCTTTGAAGGATAGCATCTAATTAATCCAGCCAATTACTCAAGTGAAAGGGTCCTTTTATAAGCTCTTTAAGAGGGGTCTTGGCAAAACAGACAGTGCCTCTTAAATATGTTCTTCCATCCATTAACTCTAACTGGTCGATTGAGATAAAATTAATTGTTGAATGCCACTGAACAGCAAATCTTTAAGGCAGTTTTTACATTAACACCCCTTGGGTCCTGTAAAAAAAGAATTCTTGTAGGATAATTAAAAGTGCACTGTATGTTATAAATAACTGTGCTGGGTGGCACAACAAACTGTAAACTAGTAGATTAGATTTGCATTTAAAATGCAATAGCATTCTGTTGTTTTTGTTACCTATCTAATCTAGAGATATACCCATATCATTGAGCAGTGGATTCTGGAAAGGCTGCAGAATTGTAATGTGCAATCTCTCATTCAATAAATCTTCTCAGTAAGGCTCGGGGTGGGGGTGGGAAAGGAGAAGGGCGTGCGTAGAACACTCATTGGCAGTGAAAGACCTGACCATTTAAAACAGGCTGCATCTTGCCAATCTGCAGTCTCATCACCCTGCCTGCAGTACATGCTTTTTTCTGTGTGGTGCTAGGAATGCTTAAATCACACCAGTATCACTTCTGTGCCCCATAAACATCATCAGGGCAAATCTGCAATACACAGCAGACTCTCTCCTCTTGTGTAACCTCACTGAAATATATTTCTGGTTCATATAATGGAAACAGAGAAGACAAAGAAGTCTACCCAGGCTTATAAGCCCTCAGGACATGAAGATGGCCACATGTACACATTCCTCCTTCTCTGCACTGTAATTTGATCAGAAAAGTAGCCATCAGCCATCAGAACGGAGTCCAGCTGCTAATAAAACCAACATCTACTGAGGATTTGGGACCATTTCCTGGGATGTATATGGGACTGTGATTCCTCATGAACAAAGCCAGGGTTGGATCCAGCATGTTGTGGCTGAGCAGTGGCAGCCCTCTGAGGCTATGCTGGGACACATCTGCTGTGTGTGCAGGATGGTGAGGTGCAATGCAAAGCTGTGCTGGGGTAGCACATTGCCTTCCTGACTACCTGTACTGTCCCCCCACACCTGCATCCCCAGCATGAACCAGGACAAACAGCTTCATGGATATGAGGAAAGCAGAGAGTGGTCATGGAGCTGCTGTAAGATTGAGACCTAAATCTGGACAATGTATTAAAATCTCTCCTTCTTCAGTATCAATATGACATTACCGATACTGTCCAGAGACACTTCTCCAAGGTGCTTGTTTGAAAAGCTCCACCATCAAAGAGCATTTAATAGCTGTCTTTCTGTCCTTGCTGTCTTGGAAAGACAATTCCCCACCCCTGTAATGCCTGGCAATACAAGGTGAAGCATGCTGTGTGCCCAGACCTGAGCAGCAAGGGGTTATCTCCCGCAGACTGTTCCCTGTCTCTGAGCAGCTGGAAGTTCTGCATTAGCCGCTATCACCTTCTAACTCCCTCTGGCAATTCAGACAATACTAAAGTAAACAGAAATAAAGACATGACTCATGTCAGAGCTGGCTGTGGCTATTGTCAAGAATTTCAATAGGCTGTGCACAGCCTGAAGGCAGGGTATAGTACTGGGATCCCTTGCTCTGCGATGAACTTATGAAACTTTCTTTCAGGTTTATGCTGCAAAGTGCAACAACTGATGAAAGCTGCTGAGATTTTATTTTCCATCATGTTCACCAGACCACAAGTGAAAATGTCTCTTTCCCCTGTCTCTAGTCTGAATCCCTGATCCTCCTTCCCTCTGTTACACCATTTTTATGGGACTTTCTCCCATCTACAAGATCCAGAGTGCAGCATGTGTTCCACATTGAGATAAAGAAAAGCTATGTATAGATTTATATGTGTATAAGTTTTTAAAAATAATTTATGTTTCTTTAAAAAACCTCTCACAATGCTTATGATCACCATGTTTCTCTTTGTCTTAATAACTGTCAGCAGAATTCCATATGATAGACCCATACAGGTCTTTAAGGGACCTGAGCCCCATTAGTAGACCACTTCTGTGCTACCTCCATAATTAACATTATCACCAGCCCTGGGAAGAGCTTGACCTATAAAAAGGAAATTCTCTCTCTTGTAAAGCTTCTCATCAGTGCTATGCGTGCATGCTAGCTTAGTGGAGGCACAGAGCAGGGATTTATGGGGCAGAGCACGAGGAACTGAGTGGAATCAGCAGCTAGGATTTGTTTCTCTGAGAAAGCAAAAAGAGGAAAGGATGGGAATGTCTTTCCCAAAACAACTACGTGAAATCTAGGCTGAATCTGTAGCTCAGGGCTTAACTTTCCTCCCAAGCCATGCCTTGAGAGCCTGCTTTGCCTAGCTTTGTCTCCAGGTCTAGTCTAGAGTTAACTTGCTTCTACTCCAAATGAGGTGTAAAATACCATGCACTAATGTCGGCAGCATTGATATTATTGTATACAGCAGTAAACCAAAACACAGTTTGAACAGTGTTGAAAATGGGGATCTTCTTTGGATATCCTCAGACAGCCATGCCTGTACTGAGCAGCTCTAGCTGGGACAAGCAGAAAAACCAAAGCACGAGTTGATTTTATCTTCCTGACAAAATTCTCCTTGAGTTTTACCCTAAACAAGAAACTATGGTAACCACGCTGCTCTTTGGGATGAGAATAGTATTGATATGGGCGGCATATGGGCAAGTGTATTACAGAGCAAAACCTGCTCTTCAGCTAACAAATCATGTGGCTTTCTTCTGCCTTTATCTTCTAGAAAATGTCAGAAACATCTGGAAATTTGGTGCTGCTTCTCCTTTCACAAGTCGTCCTTGTGTATGAGGTTCTTTTGCTTCCCTCTTTAGAATTATTCCCCCTCATTTGCTCTTTGTTGAGGCAGAAACAACCATAGCCTTATGGTTTCCTTAGGGCCAGTTCAGCTGAATTAATTAGCAATGGAAGGGGCAGGTTGCATCTGTATTAAAAGCAATCAGATGCTTTAGCTGTACCTATTGCTACTGCTGCATTTATCCAAGGAGTGAAAGGCTTCAGGAATTTCTAGTGGCCATTCTCTGTGCTCATCTGATGCAATACCACAGCTGTATTTCTCAGAGCTGATCAAAATGGTGACATTGCTGCTAGGATTCTCCTGCCAGCTGCATACCAGCACACTTCAAATGCTAAACCACTGTTGTACCTGCTTGTGCTACTTGCTCAGACTTTACCAAGGAGCCCTAATCCTTTTCTGATCAGCAATTATGTTCTTTGCCAAAGAGATGATTCCTGATTGGACCCACTCTACCTGCTCCTTTGCTTTCACAGAGAGCCTTTGCACCGTAGAACTGCTGCAGGAATCAGGTATCAGGGGAAAAACAAGTCCTACACAGACAATAAACTGCCACACCCTCAGGGAGTGGTTTTGGGGAACTTTTGATCTGCAACAGAGATGGTATATGGGATCAGTAAATGCACAAATTTAAGGACCACTCCTTCCCTGGGGCTGGGAGTTCAGCGATAACAGTAAAACTGATGTGCAGCTACAACTCCTGTCTTGGAAAGGCTTTTTGTTCCCTTTCCCCAGGGATCTCCCCACGAACTTCGCTGTGTGCTGGGATCTGCAGTGTTAATGTCCCCAGAATGGCAGGGAAAACACAACTTGCAACAAGCATTACTTGGGAAAGCAGCCTGGTCAACTGCAGAGGGCACATCTTGCTCGCTGAAGACACTGAAAAGTCCTTACTTGGTGAATGACCTTTGGTCAAATCACTGTATCTGGCTGTTTTACCTCTTGCCCTTTGCCTTACTTAAACTAGGTCACAAATTGGAACTTCCCTTCCAAATGCAATACAAATAGAGAGAGAGAGTGGTGGGAAGATGTTTTTGCATTTGGCAAGATGCATTCACTGAAACCTGTCAAAAAGCTTGATTCCATGCTCCAGAGAGTTGCACACAATGTTTCTGACAGAACCACAGGCAAAACCTCCACCCCAGCATAAGCTCCACTGACTGGCCAAACTTGAAGAATGACCGGCTGGAGGGCCAAGCTCAGCTACTCATAACTGCGTTTAACGTAGCAGAAAATTAGCATCTCCATGTTCATGTTTTAATGACAATAACCTTCCAAACAGACTGTGTTTTGTATTTAAGGACTTTTGAGTGCTACATAGTTCAGCCATAGACACTGGATGGCATGAGCTCTACAATTAATTCTATAGCATGTAGACTATCTCCTTTTACTCTATGCACTTTATCACCCATTTTCTCATGTAGGCTTTTACAAACACACCTATCTGTGACTACAGCACATGGGGCCAGTGATCACTAGAGGGGAAGAAGGTTTTGCCTACTTACCGTCTTATTACAGGGTAAAAGTGTTTAAAGGAAAAGAATGGTAATGACATTTATTATAAAAAAAGAAAAAGTGCTTTCTGCTTACAAGCAATAGAGATCTGCAGGGCCAGACTCTAATCTCAGCCATCTTCTGTAAAATCCTTTAAAGTCTTTGTTGATTGTCTGATTAACATTTGAATGAAAGGGATCTCTAACCAATTGTGAAGAGACTTCCTAAACTCTTCTAATATTCTTTGCAGAAACCTTTCCAGCTCTGTCATACTCTTGGAATGAGTATAAGTGTGTGAATTTGAAGTAGCAGTAAAACAGACCACCCTTTTAGAAACAGTTCTGGTTTCTTTCCTAATGGTAGAACAGAGTTGTTTTATGAACACAATTATAGCTATATTTTCTTGAATGACAGATTGAATATGTGAGCCACAACCTTCCAAAATACGTATCTCCAGAACTTTTTTTTTGACAATGAGGAAAGTATACAAAGCTATGATGTATGACAGGCATTTGAAGGCAGACACTCTTACAGGCTTCAGTCGTATCATGCTTGGGGATTAACTCTGTGGTGTGGGTATTATATGACCTACTTTAGAAGTTAAATTGTTTCAAATATCTTCACTAATTGAAAGAAAAAGAAAATGGAGGAGAGTGGAGAGAAGAAATTGATGAAGAAAATCTGATTTATTCAACTAATTTAAAGAAATGAAGAGGTGGCATCTTCAGCTTCCCCTTGCTTTAATGGGTGCAGTTGCATGCGGGTTTAATTCAGCTCACTCTGCTGGACTTCATAGAAGAACAGTCCTGAACATTTGCTTCTGCCCTTGCATGCATCAGACTTTCAAGTTGTGCCTCTCTGCTCTGAGCATTAAATAACAGCCTTGTACCTTAATCAGCACCCTTACTAAGCCTCAGTTCAGCAAGTACTTGTCTGATTTTTAAACGTTAGAGATGCAGAAAGAGTGGAGCTGAATTCCACATCAGCCTTTGATAAAGAGCTGATGGCTTCTTTCAGTAGTTATTCTCAAATCATATCAGGTACATTTATTAACCTCATGAGTGTTTCTCCCCAAATAAGCATCTCTTTGCCTGCTTGCCCGTCTGTCCTTCACTACAGTATCTGAGCACCTCTGACATGCTGCCGCTTTGACGAACCTAGCAGTATCGCTGTATCGGGTTTTCTAAGAACCTTCTTTTTATTTAGAAACTTACTGGTCTTCTATGTAAATTAAAGCACTGTGAATTTCCTTGAGGTTATATAAATGACACTGATTCACAGTTATAACAAAAGATATATAATATTTCTGTATATTTCTTTTACTATTTCAAATACGACAACACCGATTGTCCTTTCTTGGTCATTGCTATTTCGGTGTGTGAACTATTTATACTGAAGCTTCCATTACATAGTTATCTCTAGACTTTCACCTTATCCTTCATATGCTGTGCTTAGATACCACACTATGCCTCTCTAAGAGTTGGTGATTTAATCTTATATAACGTATGTGCTTCTCATTTGAAGGAGCAGAAAAAGTCAGGAGTACGACATCTTGATTTTATTGGTTAAAAACATGTGCTATGTTGGAGGAAATTCACTCTAATGGTTTAAATTTCACCTTAAGCTTAAGGGCATATTGAGGTCTGAGCAGCATGTTATTCAGACCATTTTTAGGCAGAGAATTCATGTTCTAAGATGTTTATTATGCTCAGCTTTTGTTAGGCTTTTTTTTGTGTATGTTACAGAGGGGTAGGGAATAGGTGGTCATACAGACTGTCCCTGGCTGCAGTCTTGGAGCTAATCAGTGACTGATGACCTGCAGGGAGCAGAGAGGATATAATCACTTAAGTGGCATAATTTGATAGAACATAGGTTGATGAATCTAGTGGCAAGGCAAGGGGACAGCTAAATACTCATTGGAGGGGGAAGTAACTGCTCACCCACTGGATTTTTCTCCTTTTAAAGGAGGGGGATTTGCATTCTCTGTGGCCCATCAACCATAGCCAGTGGTTCTACTGCTGTCTAACTATAATATGCTTTTGTTATACATTTTGGAATTGGTCTGCGCTGACGTAGTCCTTGTGATCTTGCACATAGGCCTGGCAGAAGCCCAGACTGACTACGGCTATGCGCAAAGAGGATTTCTTACAAAGCTTTTAACGTAGCTGCTTACCCATGAAGCATCCTCTCCAATGCTAGCACTTCAGATGCTGGCACTGTTGTACCAGTCCCTAAGCACCTGTATGTTCCTGCTTCAGTCTGGCCAAATTAAAGGAAAGGTATCACTTGCTTGACACACATAAACCATCTTTTTTTCCCTGACTTTCTACTAAAGACAATTTTTTCTCCATCTTCTTCTGGAAGAAGCGCATCCCTTCGGAATAAAACACATTTACAAAAGAACAGGATACTGAAGAGGTGATCAGCTTTCTTGATTGTACTAAAGCTGAGAAGCATCAGATAGGTGCCATATGTCTTGAAAAGCAGTGGAAAGTCGGGGCCTTGGGAGTAATTTACAGGCATGAGACCGCAATTCTAGAGACTTATTAGGAATTACCAGGAGCCTTGGTGTAATTGTACAGAGCACTGGAATCCCCACACTGGTCCCCAAGAAATCACTTGAGAGTCAAAGTCTAAGCAAGTCCTGCTGTTGGGTAAGTACAAGACTGAGGTTCTTCTAGTATATATCAATGACCATTTTATGTAGAAGGATGTAGGAATGTACAGATAACAGCAAAATGGGGTTTTAGCTCATTTCTTATGAATATTCAAAATCACAGTGGGATTAGCTGTGGAACTGCAGGTATATTCCTTTTATTCCTCTCTTCTCCCTATCTTCTTTCCTCTCTGGATTTTGAGCATTTGAGCAGAAAGAAGGATTGAAACTTAACAAACCTGGTAAATCCAAATTATGGACTCTAAGTAGAAAGCGAAAAGGGGAAATGAAATTCTGAAAACACCCAACCTATGCCATCTTCCTGACCTTATCTAAACCCTGATAAAAGACTCTCTCCATCTTTCCTAAAAGCACTGGAAGTGATACTGTGGTAGACTATGAAATGAGTGTTTGAGGTATCTCTTTCCCATCCCCTTGATGTTTATAACACTGCCGTATGCGCAGCTGATGCTCTGAAGGTCAAGCTGGGTTAGTGAAGCTATTCTTTAAGACATGTGCCAGAACACTTTAATTCTAACTGACTTTCATCTGATGAAAGTTTAGCCAGTAACCTTGGTGAAATTGCTCTGACTTATAGCTGTTGAGGGTCAAGGTAATCATAGAATCATAGAATCATTAAGGTTGGAAAAGACCTCTAAGATCATCAAGTCCAACCGTCAACTAACACCACCATGACTCCTAAACTAGCCCCTGGAGTGCCACGTCTACACCTTTTTTTGAACACCTCCAGGGTTGGCAACTCCACCACCTCTCTGCGCAGCCTGTTCCAATGCTTAACCACTCTTTCGGTAAAGAAATTTTTCCTGATATCCAATCTAAACCTCCCCTGACGCAACTTGAGGCCATTTCTTCTCGTCCTATCACTAGTTTCTTGGGAGAAGAGTCCAACACCCGCTTCACTACAACCTCCTTTCAGGTAGTTGTAGAGAGCGACAAGGTCTCCCCTCAGCCTCCTCTTCTCCAAACTAAACAACCCCAGTTCCCTCAGCCACTCCTCATAAGACTTGTTTTCTAGACCCCTCACCACCTTCGCTGCCCTTCTCTGGAGACACTCCAGCACCTCAATGTCCTTCTTGTAGTGAGGGGCTCAAAACTGAACACAGTATTCGAGGTGCGGCCTCACCAGTGCCGAGTACAGGGGCACGATCACTTCCCTACTCCTGCTGGTCACGCTATTCCTAATACAAGCCAGGATGCTATTGGCCTTCTTGGCCACCTGGGCACACTGCTATAGGTTACAGTGTACTGTCCCAGAGGTGGGGTGCAGCTGTCTTTTGCTTTCAGCCTGAGCAATTGGTTTGTGTTGCTTTGCACTTTGCCGTGCAACTCTTCAGAGAAAAGGGGCTAGAAAGTGACTTTTCAAAAGCAAATGAAAATTGAGTCTGATTCAGGCTATGTGGACTGGGGAAAGATCAGGGGAATTTTGTCCAAGTCCACTTATGTCCCATTATTTCTACACTGTACAGAAGGCTAATGATGATCTATATTGTCATACACCCAAATCAGAGTTTAATTATTAATACCAGATAGCTAAATTTTGGGGACACACAATAATTGCCCTTCAGGGGGCAATATTCCCAGGTCTATTCTGGCAATGGTAATTCTAAGTTAAGATATATTTCTAGAACACTTTTGTTATTGGACTTTTTCTATAAACGTGATTGCTTCTAATTAGAAATTATTGGTTTAAGTCTACTCCACATGGTCTTTCCTTTTAAGCAAGAAAATTAAACAGTGAATCTTCTCATCTGTCAATTTCTGTAAGCTCCCCTCCTGCCCCGCTTTTCCCCAATCACACACAGTAGTGGAGGTTCCCAGATTATTATAATCTTTTATAGCACTCTCACATTCTGTTCTCTGAAATGTAATAAAAGAGTTGTACTTGGCCATTCATCAAAATGTAGCAATTCCATAGGGTATCAGCAGATGCTAAATACCAGTGCTCTGCAGGTGAAACCACCAAAGAGAAATTCATGGGCTCAAGTCTCAGGTATTGCAAGGGTTTAATCCAACACACGTGTACTCTCAAATGGTTGAAATAAGCCTCAGGATATGAGCAGGCTGGAGTTCAAAGTAATTTTTATCCCTGTGTGGTTGTGGTAGAGCTGTGTGTGATAGGTATTCATATTAGAAAGCTTAAATCCATTGAGAGATGTTTCAGGCAGAACTGCTTTAGCAGGAAATAAAACATCCATGTCCATACATCATATATGCATGTGTAAATAGGTTCATGTACATGTACTTGTACAATTTGCTTTGCTTTATGATTAGACCATACACTGTTTCTCCACATATATTATGCCATTGGATGTGTATTACCCATTTACATTTCATCAAAGCTTTTCAGGCATGTCTTTGTCCAAAACATCCTGACAAATATAGCAAATAATAGCTATCTCAGCAGCAACGTATGTATATTGCTGTCTGCCTGAAGCTCTTCCCCTCCACCCCGGTTATCTTGATAAAGGGGTTGTTCAGGAGCCTAGCCTTCATTTCTCCCCCAACAGCAAAAACTGCATGCACAACAAGCAGCAGACTGAAAAATTGTGTTCACGCCTTGACCTTGAGACTTCCTGAACCAGTTTGTATTGGCTCTCCCTTTGAAACAACAGGCTTCCACAGGAAGTTCATAAATGGGCCCAAGTCACAGCAATTGACGTAGTTTTAATATTTTTAACTTGGTTCTTCAAGAACTACCTAAAATGGGCGGCGTTTCATGGACACAAAGAACTGGCCAGCTTTTCCAAGAGCAAACGTCAGTGTGCTGGGAGCAATGCAAACCGTTGAAAGCAGTGTGACTAATGGGCCATCAGGCCCTGCTAATCCAGCTTCTGCTGAGCACTGTTCTGGGGATGTGGCTGTGTGCATTGTGAAGTTGCACTGTACTCCACCATATCCCAGTGTCAGCACCACTGGGGCTTCCAACACTGTAGGCAGCCAACATCTCCAAAGAGCTATACCACAGGCCTGTGTCCCAGACCCCTCAACTTCAAGCATGTTGGGATCCACAGCTTAAGCATTGATGCAATCTCTTTCCCCATGTCGTACTCACCTCCCCCACCCCCGCCAATTCTCACCTCTCTCAGAAAGACAAGGCACTGTACATCATTCTTGTCTTAGCAATGGTTTGCAAGACTCATTCAGAGGTGTTAAAGAAAAGTTCTTTTACTCCCCAAGTCTGAAATATCAAAAGAAGGATGTGTGAAATGCCCATGGTTTGTTCTATTCACAATGACAGGGGAAAGACCAGAAAAAATAAATGTTGCAAAGAAACAGGAGTATTAAATCTTTAGAAGGAGAATGATGAATGAAAATGGACGTGAAAACCTTGCTTTTAAGATGTTTATCTTTTTCACACAGCTGTAAGAAAATGCAGCTGCATTAAAGACATTCCTTTTCATTCATTTGCTTTGCACCTTGTTTTCTCATTACCTGTTTAACATGAACTTAATGGAAAACACTCTTATTTACATCTCTGCACTCCACTGATTGTATGCTATAATCTGACGACAGATTCAAATTCAAAGGTCTTGAGTGCATTGCTCCTATGTAACTATGAAAAGGACATTTTCTTGTTTGCAAATAATCTAATGGAATGGGATGAAGGATTGTTATTAATGTTAGCAATGCACATGATTTCAGACAGAGCTATTCAATTTATTTATTCAATCAGCAGCTCTCAAAGGGCCATAATGATAGGCTTTAAAGCAACTTTTAAAATTAATTGTCTAGTCTGATTAGTTCATGATTTGGGATTTTCTGGTCTGTACTTAACTGATGTACTTTGAAAGATAAATTATATATATATTGTTGCTTTGAGAAATTGACAGGAATAAAAAAATGAAGCAGGACCCCTTCCAGCAAACAGGCTCTCTTTTCATTCAGTCAAGAAGTCAGAAATCTTTCTTACTGAAGAATAAAGCAAGCTTTCCCCACCTCCCCAAGCCACAAAAACTAGATCCATTGGATAAACCAAATATTTTTAAATGCTCTTTGGTTTGTATCTGTAAGCCATAGGATCCAGATCCACTGGACTTGCTAGTATACATTTACAAGGTAAAGAGTTAATTTGGTGTCTTTTTTTTTTCACTGATAAAGGCTTATCTTGTATTCTTCCAATCTTTCTTGTAAGCATTTCCTGAGAGGGGGTGTAAGCCAAGCAACATGGAGGATCTGCCTACAATACCTAGCAGGGGAGGCCTTGCCTGTTTGGCCAAGGCTAGCAGGTCTTACATAATAATTTACTACAGTACCTTTCTGTTTCCTGGTCTGTGGTTTGTTGCTTGTTCTCAAAGCCAGTGAAGCTGCTCATATCCACATAGCCGTCATTCTCATTAGCAGCAGATAATGCCCTGCTGGGATCTTCAAAAAACTCAGTAAAAGTTCCTGCTCTGGTGGATCTTCGAGGAGGAATTTGTATATTTTCATAGTCAGAGCTCATAGCAGGAATGTTCTCATAGTCAGATGTGTCGGCATTTGGAAAAGAAATGGATCTAGGTTTCGTTAATGGGAGTGGCATGAAAGGAGGTCTGGACCGGTCCTCAAAGGACTCCACCCTTGACACACTCCTGCTGAAGGACTTGGGTGTTCCTTTTCTTTTACCATCCTTATAGAAAAGAACAGCTGAGGGAGACTCAGGTGCACGGAGCTTCCCCACATGTGATTTTAGTTGAGGTGAGCTACTTAGGCTCCTCCTGTCCAGCTCCATCAGCCTTGGAGGCCCATGATAGCTAGACTCTGATGAGGACCTTGAAGAGGAAACATTAACGTCTACATGGACTTTACTTTCAGTTTTCTTCTTGAATTTTAGAGTGAGGAACCTCTTAAAGGAAGATTTCTTTTTCTTGGAATACTTATCAGGTGAGTCATTTTCTATCAAAAGTGAAGGGGAACTTTTAGTGATTGGCTTTTTGGTGATATAGGCAAGTTCAAAAGGAGGTGGTATATCAACAACTGAGGATGGAGTAGATACGCCACACGATGAAAGATGATTTCTCTGGGAAAAACTACCTGAGGAACCATTGACACAAGGCAAAGACAAGTTGTCTTCTGTCCTTCTTATTCTACCATCATCCAGTACACAGCCATCACTTTCCCTGTAAAGAGAGACAGGTATCTCTCTCCCTTCAACAGAATAAGATCGAGGATATAAAATGAAACGTCTTGTCTTGGTTGGTAATGCCCTGTTGGCTTCCATTGGTTTTCCTTCTGCTGAAAATAAATTATTGCTTAAATCTCCTGTCCCAGAGCCATTGCGGGAAGATGGTAAATCAGTTTCAGGTCCAGTTTCTTCTGGAACTGTTTCTGGGACATAGCCTGGCATTTTCCCAGAGAGTGACCGTGTTCTAGTGACAATGCTTTTACGATCAATGGGCAGCAAGTTGTTTTCACCATCCATGACTAATTCATCCCTTTTACTGTGATCAGCTCCTAAATCAGTCTGCCCATCATGGGCAATTTCATTTTCTGCGGGAAGCACATAAGGGTCATCTAGGGAATCACTGCTAGTTTCTCTTTCCTCTGATTCTTCAGGCACGATGACCACTTCAGGCACTGCTAGATACTTTTGCTGAGGCTGTTTGCGTCCACCTCATTGTCTTCAAGTTGCAGCTCATCTGACTTAAGGGTTTCGACAACACTTTCACTATGCTCTTCAACAGCCACATCTTCCAGCTCTGGCTCCATCCCTGGACTACTAGGTAGACTATCAGAGATCACACCATCTTCATCCAGAGATGTCCCTTCTGCTTGAAGATTCTCATCTGAATGTTCCATGGGTATTTCCTCACCACGTTCATTCTCAGAAGGAGCAATTTGACAGCCATCATCCATATTCTCTGCATTCACAGTTTCTTCTTCCCCTTTCCCAGAGTCTTTGCTTGCTTCACAGGCTACCTCTGATGTCTTCTCCTCACCTCTCCTCTCAGTGATCTGGCAGCCATCACTGGCATTTCCTGTGTTTGTATTATTGCGCTCATCTGGGTCTGCTTCCTCCTCTTCAGCTGCTGCTTGATGGATGGACTCTCCTAAACCATTTTCAGTATTGGGTTCATCTTCACATGGTTCTAAGCCAGGGGCTGTTTCTTCACTGGCCTCATCGGGCAGCACGTCAGGGCTTGCACAGTCATCATTTTCTAACTCCCCTTCCATGTTCAAATCAAGCTCTGCATGCGCACTGTGGTCACCATCATGTGCTAGACACCCAGCTCCCTTTTCTAAAATCTCAGGCAGTTCCTCCTCCTCCTGCCCTGCCTTCTCACAACCTGGGATTGATTCATCTGCGGGTAGTGGCATTACAACGGTATCTTTACAGATATCACTCATTAGTTCCTCATCTCTATTCAAAATGTTATCACTGCCAGTCTTACAATTGTCCTTAACCAGTTCCAGGTTGTTAGAAGTTTTCTCCTTGTTTTTGGTTTCACTACAATCACCTACAACATCCTCATCATCATCTACATTCTGGGAAGCATCATTATCCCCATCAGGGGTATCTGAGGACTCCTGACAAAGTGCTTCGGACTGGTCACAGTCTCTGGTTGACTCTTCAGAGTCTGGTTCCATCGGTTCAGCAATATCTGAAGAGTTATGGTGCTCATCTTCAGTGACTTCTTGATTACTGGTATCCTCATTATTAGCAATGTTATCCTCTTCCTTCTCTACCTCTGCTGGAGTTTCCGAGACTTCATTTTCCACAGAGGAGTCTAGGTTCTGATCACGCTCATGTTCCAAGTCATTACAGTCTTTGCTGGTCAGCTGAGCTTCAGGAACTACAACGTATTCATTATCTGCCTCAGATTCTAGGCAATCAGCATTGCACTGGTTTCCTTCACACAGCTCTCCATCAAGACATACCAGTTTCCCATTTGAGCATATATTTAAGTTATTGTTGGGATAAACGCTGGATTTGCCCTCAGTGTCAGCTGAGAATTTTGGCTTGGGAGCAATAGGTGGTTTGGGACCCCTAGACATAGAATTCGGGTTATGAAGAATATCAGCCCTTGGCAGTGAAGGAGAAAATTTGGAGACAGCTACTGGAGAAAGATGACCGGTAATCTTTGGTTTCGGTGCTAGTGGTGGCTTTGTGATTTCTGGAGGAAAGAGAGAAAAGCCATGTTAGTCATCTTAGTTTCTTATTAAAGCCAGCAGAATATATCCTACAATAGACTTCATCTTATAACAGTGACTTCTAATGCAGAAGGAGTCCAGCCAATAAAAGGCTCAGCTCTGAAAAGAGAACTGAAGGAGCAAAGCTTCCATGTGGCACTGTAGCTATTCCAGGGAACACGGTTTAAGGTCAAAACTGAACTGAACTGAACTATATACAGCCCTAGCACACTTGGGGAGAGAAAGATGTACAGCTGCAGAGCCAAGGGTATATCATACACAGATAGCCACGGATGGGTAACGCCTCCTGCACTCAGAAGTACTAATGCCGTTAGAGGCCTTTTGATTCTGCCCCAGAAATGTGTTTGTCCTAAGATTAAGTATGAACACTTTGATTCAATGATGCTGAAGTGTTTCACTGCAATGAAAGAAATGCCTTTCAGCCATAGTAGCTGTTCTTATAACACAGTACAAACACTTTGTAGCAATGATTTTAATTTCAATGTGTAGTTTGCAGAATTTCAGCATTGAACAAAATTAATTCTACCAACAGATCAAGGTTTAACTCAACCCAGCCAAACTGAAGTGAACACTTGGTGCCCAGACACACAGTCTTCCCATCTGCCATTACCATGGCAACAAAATATGGAGCTACATTTTGTTTGTCAAACAACATAATCATGAGGGATAAGATGCTTTGCTAAAAGCTTGGCTAATACTTTACATTGATTATGCAGCTGAGCTATAATGCACTGAATGAAATACTTCAACCCAAAACATGAAGACAGTTACTGGTTTAAACTTAAGTTCAGTTTTCAGTGTACAGCTTCTTCAGTCCCTTCTTTAGTCAAAAGATCCTCCATCCTCCTGTAAATGGCAGGACCCCGTGCAGGTACAATCTTCTCTGAACATCAAAATACACTTTAAAAAGTGGATTATCTTGCAAAATAACGCCAGCCAGGGTCTCTCAACTATTTCTAGTGGAAGTGCTGACACACGTGTAGGGGAATTCAAGCAGATTGACAATAAGCTAGATTGAAGCTAGATGAATTAAGTCATATATGGCCATTTTACTCACAGTACAGTTTACATGCCACAGCCATTTCCAGCTGTCTTGGTCCTGAAATTAATATTCTTTAAATAACTAAATGAAATGCTGAAAGGCTGCATAAATAGGCAACAATAGGGGTCCTCCCTCATGAGATTTTAGATGAGATGATTAAATATGTGGTGTAAAGAAGCCTGCGCACCAAATGGTTACAGATGGTAACAAGTAAAGAGAAGGGTTTTGCTCTTACTAATGTTTCCTAGCCATCAATAGGTAGTTATATAGTTAATCAATCAGAAATCTCTAATTCTTTTTATAATTTTAATTAACACATTTTAGTGGAAAAAGGGGAACTCTCAATTGTAAGGAAAAGCACACGACAAACTATTTCACCATGAGAGAGACAGGAACAATTCTTTGTGCAAAATCTTCATGCCCTACACACAGGAAATAAGAGAACAGCATCTCAAGAGACACGATTTGGGACATGGTTCCTGTGCAAAGTCCTATCCTAAATCATGGTATAAGTTTCAGGAAGTGTAGCTACTGTGCTGTTATATTTTTAGTATTTTGGAATGCAGACTTTTGACATCTCGTAGTGAAGACAATTAAAATTCAGCTGTGCGCGACACTGAGAATAAAGTAATACTGAATGCAAATTGCTTAAAAATTATTCTCTGATTGTTCTGATATTTGGTGTCATGGTACTTTTCTTATTGTTATCTTAGTCCAACTGGAGTAATTTGTATCAAACTAATACTGGTGTATGCGTTTGGTTAGACTCTGGGAGATATAAGAGGCTGTTTCCTCTGATCTTCTTAACCTTGCTGAAATTTCTTCCAATACTCATAAAGATGCTGACAATTTGGCATTCTGCTGTAGTCAGTCTTTCTAAAATTATGAGACACCAGAGAGATTTCATCTAAGTTAAAAACTGAATCAGTGATCTCAGCTCAGCCCAAAAAGACTGAAAAGTTTGTTCTACTTAGGCACATTATCGCATATACTGATTAAGAATTATTCTGTATCTGGAGTTTTATCCGATCCAGCTTCATGTGTGGGAAGCTTAAAACAACTTGTGGAAAAGGAGGGAGAGAGAAGTGCGTATTTGCCAGTCTCCAGCACTGTAGTGTGTACTCTTGTTTCACAGTACCCACTGCTGCTTTGAGCTGCAGGGCATCTGTCTAATTATTGAAATCACAGAATGGGTAGCTAATCTTTCCCTCCAGATTATTTCGGAAATGTTATGTGCCAAACACTTCACCGTCACTGAAGTACCATTGCTTCTGTTGTAGCCAGCAGCAAGTCTGCAGGAGCTGAAGGCTGCAGAGTGCTGAAAACTGTTGCCAGTTAAAAACAGGGAGGGAATAGAAGTGGGTTGAGTATCTTCTAAGTCTGGCTCCCCAGCCAGATCTACCTTTTGGATTTTTAAATCAGTTATTGCAACGACTGAGCATCCTAAACTAACTTTCTGGTAGTAAAATGCACGAAATTTTTGTTAGCTAAAACGGAGTCCTTACACCTTTCCCACAAGAAACCAGCAATGGACCCCTTACCACCATAATGACACATTTTTAGGAATGTGTCTCCAAGGAAGAAGCATCACTTTGGAGGTATTATACCACTTCCTGCAGTGTCTGGCTTTTACTAGGAATGTCTATCCAAGAGTAGGACACAAATATACCTACTCCATTCCTGGGATGTGACAAGGCTTGAGCACAGTCTCTGCATTCTCATCCTTGTTCTTGTCAGATGGGAGTGTCTGTACTGAAACACTGAGTAATGAGAAAAAGACTGGACTGTAGAGAATGCCAGGATCTCCCAAGCTTGTCTTATAAACAAATTTGAAATAAAATAATGCAATGGACTAATTTCCTTTATGTAAAATAACTATGCAGAAATTCACTTAAAAAAAAATAGCTTAAACACAGTTATTCACTTTCCCTCCAGTTATAATTTTCTACAGCAAAAGGAGTCGAGTAATCTTGCATTTTTCCTTCTACTACCTTCAGTAACATTGCTAGTGGAAGAGAACTTACAGTAATGGACCCTGTTCATAGTATGGTAATAATAGGCATTGTGATGTCCTACTCTTACCCACTTGTGCCAGCTACTGGTCACTACTGATTCCTTCCATAGTTTTTTCCTAACTGGTCTTGTGTTGATCTTGCCTTTCACGAGGCTCCTTCAACAATTTTCCTTTTTTTTTTTGGGGGGGGGAGGCGGGAGGAGGAGTACAAGTGTTTGCTTAAAAAATAACCCCAACAATTACTGAAAAGAAAGCACCACTGCTTGCCTTTTATCACAACAATTTAATTCTGCTTCAATTTCTGCTTCCTTTGCTGTCTGAGCCACTTGAAAGGTTCTGGCTGTAACTTCTAAATGGACACTAAACAACATTGCACCATAAGGAATGTGTATGTTCACAAATAATTGTGCATGTTTATTTTAGGATGTGTTTTATGTTGGAGGAGACACACCCACCTTGTGCTTAAAAGGAAACTCTTGGGGAATAGGAATTTCTTTAGCCTGCTCCTCCCCTTATTGTTCGATGCTTCCTTGTACTGACAAGGACTGCTTCCTCTCCTTACCCACCTTCCTTCAGGCAAACCTGCATTTCAGCATGGTTTCATTCCTGCCATGGCCCATATGAAATTACATTACTCTCCTCCCCTCCAAGTTTCTAAGCAGTGAACAGTAGCCTAGCAGCTCTCCTGAAGTGGCAATCAACCCATACAGCTTTCACTGTTCAAGTGTTTCTTCGAAACAATAAATGTTTTGTAGTGGGGTATTGCCTGAAACGCTGCAACTACCCACTTTCAAATGTTCTCCAGATTTAGGAATTAGCCTAGAATTTAATTAAGGCTTATAAGGGACCATATCTACCAACACCACCAGCCCGCATGAAGCAGCTGGTTTTGGGGTGAAGACCTAATTAAACACTGAGGTTTCACATTTGCAGGGATATTTGTAGACATGTCCCAGGCCCATGGTCTTTGATGGTGGCCCAAGAAATTACTTAGCTCCACAGTGCAGATACTAGTTCCAGCCTTGGCTGGTGCCACAATCCAGTTCAGGAATCCCTTAAGATGCTGAAAGTAGCTTTTTCTGACCAACAAACTTTTGTGGACCTGTGTTTTCTTCATGCCTTTGGCATTAATTCAACTCGGACATATGTTAAAATGGGAGAGACACTGAGGACAGAGGACAGAAATGCACTGCATAGTTCAGGGATCTGCAGAGCTTTTGGATGGAAGTGACAATGCAGATGGAGGGACCACATTGCAACAGTGGGATGAGACTGCACCAAACCTAGAATCCCAGTGGAAACCAATGCACGCAAGTCCTGTCTGTCACTGCTTCTGCCCAGGAAGAAGGGATTGAAATCCACAGATGGAAAGTGCCTGAGAAACAGGAGGTAGAGGGAGAATATCCAGACAAGGGCATCAGAAAGTCTTATTCAGCTCTGACCAGGAGCTGTATAATTTCATTCAGCTATATCAGAATAAAGTTAAAACTCGTCCTGTAGAAGGTTTTGGTCTGAAGTCAGCAAAAGGTGGAATATATACCTTAGTATCATCCTTATCTTATTCCTGTAATGAATTGCTCATTTTTAAAATAAAGCCCT
>WAAD01023286.1:132937-157636 GCA_013389945.1 Fregata magnificens
GCCCCCCGCTCCATTCCCCCATGGGACACGACCGCCCCAGCCTAGGAACCCCCAGGGAACGAGGCTCGGGGAAGCTCCCCACTCCCCCAGCCCCGCCCCGCCCCGCCCTGGCCGTTTTCCCCTGGCCCGGAGCATCCCTGCGGAGCCGACAGCACCTGCTGCTGGAAGCCGTGTCCGAGTGCAGGGGAAACCACAGCCGCTCCCTCGCATGCAAACCACGCTTGCTCAGAAGCAGTTTCAGACAGCTCCAGACTGCTGGTTTTTTCCCCTCTGCCATAAACCAGCTCCTGGCTCAATGGACTTAACACAGGCATCCTGTGGCTGGGCCCTTCTCCCTGTTTTCGGGCTAGCAGCAGTACTAACCCCCAGACAAGGTTGGATCGCTCCCTCCCTCTCAACGGAGGCGTAATATAGCCCTGCTGCCTTTCCCAGTGCAGCTGGTATTGCTCACGCAAGAAAGCACAACTTTGAAAATTTCCCTCCCCTGGCAAAGAAACCCCAGGAGGGCTGAGCTGACCCCAAGCGTTGCTTCTATAGTCAGGGAGGGGCCATTCCTCCCCAGGACAGGATGGTTGCTTGTAGCCATCCCAGAGCCCTGCATGCCAGCAGGCTGGGGAGAAGCATCACATTGTACCAGCCCAGTGTCCAGGCTGGGGTGTGTGTGAAGCAGTCAGGTCCTGCTTTGACATTTTGAATCCCACAGAAATCAGGACTATTGCTAACACCATCCAGAGCAACTTCATTTTAGATGCTGTTAGTTCTGCTTTTGCAAAGTACCTGATAACTAACACCATCCTGCTGGCAGATGCTCTGTAGTATAGTCAAAGCTCTTTTTCCTGACCTTTCAATCCTGTCTTACTGTGACTGATGGGGTGCAGAGTGCCTTGCACATTAGTGCACATACCTCCGAAGAGAGAAAGCAAGCAGTGAAGGAAATGGGAATTAAACCCTTCTTTTTTGGCTTGAGTCTCTCCCACTGAGGCTGGTATCCAGGAATGCTGGGTTCTGCTTCTTTAAGGGACCCTGGTTGTATCAGTATACCTCTAAGCAAGCATTTGCAATCCTGTATGGTTTTGGAGACGCATAAATTCACAGTAGCAGCTCTTTCATTACTACTCTGACTGACATAGATGAGGAGATAGAAAGGCCTATATATTCCCTCATAGCATAACATGCCTGGTGTGTGCCGTGTTGCATGGAATGAAATGGGTTTCCCTGGCTCACCTATGGCTAGCAGTCAACTGGCCTTCTCCTGTCTTCATGTACTGGTCCCTGATTTATTCTTGCCACCTGCAGCCTTGATGTCTGTGTCAATCAACACAAATAACTTATGTCAATAGAAAGCATCATCTGAAGCAGCTTCAGGAATACAGATTTAGGGTCTTCCAAAGTGTGGGAAAAAGTCTACGTGACACAATGGAAAAGAAAGCACAATTAAAAATCAGGCACAGTACAGGTGATTTGGAAAAATTTCCTTAAATATGTTTTCCGGGAGAAAAACTTTTTGGTTAAACAGCTGCAAAATACTAATGCACTAGGGCAGGGGGCAGCAGGAAGGAAAGAAACATGTTTTCATAGAACTGGGAATGTGGGCTGCAGAATTTGGGGGGTTTCCTAATAACCTGAAAAACATAGTCTAGGTAACAAAGTTTTCTCATACGTAGATGCATAATGGAAAAATGTTGGTTAAGTACGTTACTAGCAAAACAAAGCCTTTGTAAAAGAGATTCTGCAAATAGACCAGGTGGTCTTGTAGTTGCTGTGCTATTTCTAATGTGCATTTCACTCAAAATCCTTTTTGGTCTGCTGTAGGGCAAAGAACTATGATAATTCATAGGTTTTGATCCAAACAACCAATTTGTGAAAAATTTAATGGAGCAAAGAATTACTCTTTTGTCTCTCCCATTTTTTGTGAAAGGAGCTAAACACTCCAGCAGAACCATATACTTAACGACAAGAGGGCAACTCCTGCTCCTAGCATTATGCCAGTAGCTCAGAGTCTGGCTGAGGGGCAGGCATTACCCATGATTAGTTTTGTGACCTAGCTCTGGAAAGGGTGAGTGCTTCTCACAAGTTCCTGTCTGCCTGTTCTCAAATCTGCTTCCTGCCGCAAAGGGCAGGGTGCCAGGGTACCTCCAGCAGTCGCTGACTCCTCTCTTTCATCAGATCTGATTGGTTTGAACTTTGAACTGGTTTGTGTTGGTTAAAAATGCAACACATGCACTGCTACAAGATATTGCGCTGTTCATCAAGGAATGTATTCTTCAGACTGATTTTGGACTCCGCTGCATGGGCAATTAAGCTATGATTTGGGTGCAATAGGGAAAAAGAAACAAACATCTGTGCAGTGATCACTATCTTAAAAAAATCAAAAGTATATTTAGTAAGCAAAAGGCTTATGTTCTCTTTATGGTCAGTCTAAAAGACAATCCAGAGTATAATTCCCTGTACTGAAATGATGAAAAGCTTTAGGAGCTTTATAGCTAAATGCAAATAAGTACCATAAAAGTATTGCTTGAAATTTGTCAGTTTATCCTCTAACCCTCTTCAAAAATAATGGGGAATGATCTGTATTACAAATGGAAGAATGGGAAGGTGAATGCATGTGAACACATTCAGGAGATGCTGAAGGGTCAAACCAAACTTTTGCAGCCAAGAGAGGAATCTCCACTTTTGCAAGCATATACTGCGATGAAGGGTATTGAAGGGTGGAGGCCACACCACATAAAACACTCCTTGAAGCAAGCAGCGTTCAGCACAGAGGAATCATCTTCCCCAGGGAGAATCAGTGACTTAATTGACTAAAAGTGAAATCAACACATCTTTTTTTCATTACTCAAATAAATGAAGCTTATATTTTTTAAATAATTCCAACTAATTTTGAATAATAAGATGACTTTTAAGAAAGGATTTCCTTCAAAACATAATCCAACTATCCATTTAATAAGTTTGATGAATTTTAAAACTCAGGTGAACATTCTAGGCTTATAGGTCCCCATCCAGCAGATGTTTTAAGTACATGCTTGAATCTAAGCAAGTGCATAATCTGTTTTAAGTAGGGCTACTCCATATACTTAAGTGCCCTAGAGCTATCATCTGGCATGTTGGAGTCTTATTTTTTGTCATTGTAACATAAACTAGCATTCTGTTTGCCATTTTAATGAAGCTCTAGAGACTCTGTCTATTATACTACACTACCTATGCATCCTAATTGTTACTTTTAAGCCTCTTTATGTTATTTCATAGAGGTGTTCTTCAAGATGAGGTCTGCTTCATTATAAGCAGTCTTTCAGGGCATTTTTCATGATCTTTCACCCTACTCTGTCTTCCTCATTAGGGTCTACAGGTTTGGGTTTGGGATTTTGCGGTTTCTTTTTTTCTGTTTTGGTGTCAGTGGCCTTACTAAGAGAAATTTTCTGGCATCGAACTAAGAATACTTCATTGGGGAGGGAAGGAGGGAGGGTTTGACCCCAAAATGACATTGAACTAAACTTCCTACTTCCTAGTAGGTACAATTCCAGAAACAAACATTGCCGTATAAATCTTTACATGCATCTGGTCTTAGTTGCCTGAGAAATCACCTATTTTCATGGGTTTTTGATATTTCCTGGTGCATTCTAGCTGGTAGCATGGCACCCGGGAAACCACGGGACAGGGAGAAGTGGTTCAACAGCACTCATCCCTGTTGGTGATCTGGCAAAGGCCAAGCATGTAGATTCATAGGGCAGAATACATAGGGCAGCTAATCCGTTATGTTTATCTGTGTAAGGGTGCCTGGGACATCTGAAAGGCTTAATATATGGGGCAAAGTCTGTTATGTTGGCATGGATTAATGCTCATCAGGTCTGCTTTAACATTATCATACATAAGCATTTCAATTATTCATGGGTAAGCTCGTGCTACATGTCACAAAAAGTGAAATCATTCACCAAAGCAGGATGGAAAAAAGTGAATACGTGTTGATAACCACATGCATTCCTTGGGATGGCAGATAAAATTAAATGTAAAATGTGGGCAGCTGTGATGAGCTGAGTATAGTATTAGACACCTATGGTAAATACCGGTAGGTAAACACTTTTTAGATATTTATCTTTGCTGTGATGGAATAGCACTGGGGGCAGTTGTAGACTGATGTCATTGCTGCTTCATGACAAATTCCTGTGTCTGTGGAACTTTGTATATTCTGCAGTGACTGGTATGTCATCTCTCCCTCACTTTCTTCATTTCTTTTTCCTCTGCTCAAAAGCCTGCCTGACACAGAGAGGCTCAGAGCCAGAATAGTAGGGAGTACTGTACGTGACTTGCTTGCCGTTGGCCAGTTGCCTGGGGAGCCACGAGAGCCGTTGCCAGAGAGGTTTTTTATTAGGATTTAAGGTGCATTGGCAGGAATGTGTCTTAGGTCTGTAGCACTGTAGCACTCCAGGACCCTGCAGTTTGAAGTTGATGCTCTCTTGAGAGCTGTTAGTAAAGAAGGAAGCTGAAGGACCATCCCTCAGATGAGATCTCAAAGATTAACAGTGAACCCTTCTTTGGAAGAGAGAAATTCAAACAAATGCTGTCAAAGCTTTTAGGGGCTGAGATGAAATCCTTGACCCTCCAGAAGCCCATCGACTAGCTAAACTAAAAGTGTCCTAAAGTGAAGCTTGCTCATGTCAAAGTTGACAGCACTATCTCCTCAGCTCGGTGCAATTCAGTACAATACTTTCTGGCATATAAAGATCATTTCTTCTTATTTTTGAGCACCAATGTACCTTTTATAATGGACAGTTTGCTCACTGCCTTCACTCTACATTTGTGCTCTTCTTCACATCAAAACTGATAGCAAAGGACCTGTCAAACATATCTCACAGTCTTGGCCCTGAAGAGTTTACATCCTAATCAAAGGCAAGAGAAGACAAATGAAGGCAAACACAAAGGGAGTGGAGAGGAAGAGAAGACTAGGAGAGTTATAGCTACAAGATGATGATGAACCCTAACTGTAGTACCAACAGTTTTTTACTTTGTAGCATATCTTTTTTGCAGTACCTATTTTTTGCAGTAAGAGAAAAGGGATTATAATTACCAGTTATTCATGACTAACACTGAAAACATGCTGTCCATTATCTAGTTATGGGAGTTCATCACAGACTGCAGGAGATACTAGATTCTGAAGGTTTGTTGATGTGTACGGACCCCGGAATGCTTTAGGAGAGGGAGGCTAGAAGGATAGTAGAGTCAGTTCCTGGGAGACCAGCCTATATTTGTATTCCTTACAACTGTGAAATACTCTAAATATGTCATTGACTCTCACTTAATCAAATGAACATCTGATTGTTTCACTCACCATTTTCAGTAAAGGGCCCCTAGCAAGAGCACCAGTCCTCTCAGGAAGGAGGTTTATGTGCTTCCATTCAGGTTCGTGGTGCCATCAAGTTTCCTGTGACGCGTCAAGTTTCTGAGATTTCTATTGCTTAATATTTTTGTAAAAAAAGAATATCTGTAGGCAATGGTACAAAATCTGAGAGCTTATACAATGCCATAGTTGGGTCCACTCATTCCTTGCTGCCACAGAGATTTTCTTTCCTTCTCAGCTGCCCAGATGCCTAATTCTCAAGTCCTTGCTCAGTTTTGGCCCATGTCTTGCCCAGGCAAAGCTTCATTTAATGTAACTTAGCTTGGGCAAGGATGTGTCCAGAAACATGTTTATCTTTACTCAATGGGAAGTGATGACCCTGCACGCTAAACCACTTAGTGCCCGTATTTGCAAATGTCAGTAGAGCTCTACTGGCAACAAACAGAGAAGTAGCTGAAAATACACTTCTATGGATTTACCTACTGCAGTTAGCCTTGTTTTTTTCCAGCCTTTCACACCTTCTCAGATGCTGTCTGTTACATAAAGCACCAGAGGAAATAACATCACAGAGAATCAAATTGTGAGCTGGGAGCTGAAGGATGGCAGATGGGTGCCTCAGACATCACTCAAAGTGAGCAAGTGTAAGTGAGGAGCAATACCATTGAGGGTCAAATGTTATGCAGGTGTAAAAGTGATGTGAGTGAAAGAAAAATTGGGCACTGAGTCAAAAAGGCTGAGACTTGGAATAAACTATATCAACAGCAGTTCTAGCTTCACTGGGGCCAGAACTGAATTTCACTCCTGGACGTCAGCAAACACTCTTGCTAAATTTCATCTGAAAAAGGGGAAAAAAAACCCCACCCAGCTGGAGAAATTTTGACTGGTTTCCTGCATTTGATGAGACCATGCATTTGACACCCCCAATACATGCAAGTCTCCCTCGGCAGTGAATCATCAAGAGAAAAGGTTATGGCAATGATGACTATTGCTACCTCTGAGCATTGTTTTGAACTACAACAATTAATTACACGCCTCATTTTTATCAGGGCCATATACTGGGTGCAATGCACTGTGTGAGAGGTACATATAGGGAGGAAGCCGAACGCCCATTTCCTCTCAGTATTTGGATTTGTTTTGGTCTCGCTCCAGTGTCAGTCTCACTCCAGGCACCTTCCACCACAAGTCCTCCCCTTAACTCTGCAACCCACTTAACACTGAGGCCTTTTTGGCTATGGTAAACCTTGGCTGCATTGGTTAGTACAGCCACTGACCCGGAGTGGGGCTGGCAGCTGCGTTCTCCATTTCCTGCCCAGGCATCTGCTGCCCGATTGGAGGAAAATAGTTCTTAAACCTTCTTCAAAACAGGAAACTTCTCTTCTCTCTGCTTCCTGAGGTACAGGAACCGTCTCCGCAGCAACCCCTGGACAAAGAAGGCTCCTATTAACCACTGGGGTGCCATAACGGATACAGTGGGAGGTCATAATTCAAGCCATAATCTACCCTGAAGGCTGGAAAGTGCCTCTCTGCACCACTGCTCCCACCCCTCTGTGCCCACGCTGCTGCCTCATTAAACAGTCTGGAGGTTAATTAGCAGATGCTAATCCTATCCATTGGAAGCGTTTGTAAATGCTTTTCATCTTCATGACTAAATATTGATCCTGTGTCAGCAACCTCTGGAACATAATTTTGTAACATTGTCCCTCCACCTTCACATTGGAGAGGTGACTGAACACAGCAATGTTTGTCACCCTCTCAGTTTTTTTGCATGGTGTATTTAATATTATGTAATTTTTTTTTTTTTTTTTAATGACCACTTCTTGTATCCCACAAGTATTGTATGACTAAAAAATATTGACATCTCATGCTTTGCTCATTGAGTAGTTTCCCACTTATGATCAGGCCTCCTTGAGAAGTCTGAAGCGGAGCTTTCAGAAAATCACTTGTAGTTTGAATGCAGTCCATTGTTGTCCTGGAGAAAACTACACACATGCTTACAACTGGCAGTTTGCATCATTGAAGGACCATTGCTAGCAGAGCCAGTGGGGCATAGCTGAAATGAGTATTAACTTCTGTAATTCTGTATTTGCACAGACAGTCAAAAATTTGGCTTTAAAGTTCAGATTTGGTGGATTCTTTTAAAAAAGCATGCAGGTCAGCTATATGTGATAGGGGGTTAAAGTGTACCTCACAGAATAAAAGCAAATGCAATAGGTAAAAACAGTAAACAGTGAGAAATCCTTGTTCTTATCTTTGCGTTTGGACATAAATTCTACCTACCCGATCACCTTTTCACAGCAAATGCAAAGCCACAGAGCTGTCCCTGTCTGCTCCACCCATAACACTGGGCCATTTGGATGTCTGAGTGTTCTTCCTGGTGTTCAGGCTTAAGGAAATAGAGCAGTAGGACACAGCAACATTCAGAAGTTATCCTTTCCTTTACATTCAGCTCCTTTCTCAGCAAATACTTCCTGAAAGTAGAGTGCTACAGGGGAGGATCCCCTCAGACTATCCGATTTCCTGCCAGCAAGCTATGCTGTTGATCCTAGAATGGCTACCTTCAAAATCTAGGCTAATTATTTCACATATGTCTGTACCTACAATAATCTGCTATGTGTTACTGATCACAGGAGGAAGCTGTTATGTACTTGTGGCTTGTGTCTGCTGTAACCCAGGCCACCTGAATGCCTTTGCCAGTAGTGGATGGAGAGGCCATACAGCAGAAGGCTTTCTCATTAAGTTTCCTGTGATTTTCATATGCACGGAAGCGTGTCCTTTCACTGCAAGTGACTTTTAAAGGGAGAAGCAAAGTTCGCTGAGAGAAGCAATTTATTTTGGTAGATTGACTGATCTGGGCCATAAAGCAGACAAGCTCACCTTCATTCCCCTCACCAGATTAGGAAGAAACAGTAGGTTTTAAGAGGTAATGTAAAAGTGGTGTGATCAGAACATGGAAACATTTTTCACAATGGCCCGGATTGTAGGATAAACTGCTTGTGATAGATCTATGGAATTTTTTTTTTTGCAGGAAGGTAGACAGTATTTTACCTGGGTTTCCATCACTCCAGGACACCTTTGGTTTCCTCTAGCTGTGGCTGAACCAGACCCTTTTCATGGTCAGTCTGAGGACGTTTTTTGTATGACTTAGTTAAGGCAACAGTGATGGAACCAGTTGTGTATCAGGGTGGTTTTAGCCCATTAATTCCATATCACTACAACACAGATACAGTGGCCTCTAAATTAATTGCAGTGCTCTGCACATCTCTTTACTGAAGCCATTAGAATTAAAGTCATGCTAGTTCTGGGACATTTTTGCATCTTTCCACATTTTCTAAGCGTCCTTCTTCCTGACATAATGAAGGATTCTTCACAGTCTTGTGAAGTGCTGTGATTTCAGCATAATGGTCACTGAGGAATTGAAGTGGGAAAATAAAGAAAAGGACTTTGTTCTACCTTTTTTTTTCTTCCTTGGGCACCTGTTTGTGGGAGAAGAGTTTAAGTCCATTTTTGGCAGATCCTGTTGAGCACTGGTGTGGAAGGACTCAGAAAACGAGTGTGTTTCCTTTGGGAGCAACTTTCCTTGTGGCAAGCTGAAGAGAGAAGGGAGCCTAAGAGCCTGGGAAGAAAGAGGTCTGTTTCTAGGACTCACTGTGAACTGTGAGAGGGATTTAGCTCCTAGTTTATGATGTCCTTATACACCCACAAGACCATCCTGGACCCTGAGACGTGCCAGGCTGCTTACATTAAACCAGAGAAACGTTTGGGGTTTGGCTTTGGCTGGGCTGTGGACCTCTGCATTCTACAGATACTGCCCCCATTGTGGCTCCTTCATCCTCCAAAACAGGGACCTTTCTGAGGGCAGTCTGCCAGGAGTCGTATTGCTCCAGCTACTCTGAATGGTGTGGACACAGTCTGTCTCTGCGCACGTACCCATCCTTGGCTGATCATTCTACTAGACAATTATGTACAGCAACTGGATAAATGAGTGGGGTTTTTAGATTCTCTTCTCCATTAATTGCTTTGGTGACATCCATTCATGAAGAAGGAAGACTGCGACTGACCAGGAGGCAAAAATACACTGGATAGTACTGCAGATCTGAGTGGCGAAAGACCTCAGTGACTTCTAGTGAGCAGTAAAAAACCCAAATGCAGCAAATAAAAAACATGTTTTTCACAGCAAGGACTTCAAACGTCCTCCATTTTTTCAGTGAAAAAAGAACCTATTTGTTTCTGGGTTTTATAAAAAGAATATTATTTTTTGCGTGTTTTGCCAACAGCTGATAAATATTTCTGCGGATGGACTTTCAAAGAAAAACATGTTTTTCAGTTTCTACCAGCCTTTTACTTCCTTGCTTTACACAATTGCAGGAGAGAGTGAGCAGTGAGGAAGGCGGGGGTAGTTGTGCCTTTTACTATATGTCTTTTTTTCCCAGATCCAGTTTTGCTTACAGATATAAGACAAGGCAAAACATGTTTTTCTTCATGAAGAAAGGAAACTACAGCTATTTTTTCTGCTGGCTTAAAAAAATATATATATTCTTCTGCTCCAAAGGTCAAGCTGATGACCTGCATTTCATTTGTAAATAACATTTTGAGACATGCTGGCATTTTCCAGGTTGACAGCTGAATGAGTGCTTGTGAGGGCTTGTAGTTTTGAAGAATAAGTGCCAAAAATATTAAGAATGGTTGTAATTAGGCTTCTGTCTATGTATATAAACACGATGTTCTTACAGGTATTGGTAAGTCTGTGCAAATCCATAACGATTCTAAATTCAGAAATGGACCTAAAGTTACCAGCATGGTAAAAGCTGAGAAACTGTCTATTATTAGCTCATTTATATTGCATTTATTGTAGATTATAATTCTAACAGATTAACTTGTAACAAACATCTTGGGTCTTATTTAGACACATGCATGACATCAAGGTGGTTTTCCTTGATGCCTCCCCAATCCCTCTCCCAATTTTTCTTAATATATGTGGTATAGATATACCAGATGGAACTACACTTACAGATGCTAATTATAGCAGTGCAAGACCTTAGTAGGTCTTAGTACTGCTCATGACTGCACATGTTCTAGAAAATCAGGTGTGTGCATGTAGATGTACAAGTATGTATTATTGCGTGTGTACGGAATTTTCAGATGAAATCAGTGGGCCTGAATGCTTTAATTTTGTTGAGTCCAGCCTCAACTCATTTGAACTTGACCTGCAGAAATGATGACTGTCTACAGCTCTAGTGGCAGCTGTAGGTGCTATGGATGTTAATGGGCTAAAAATCTTTAATTGGCCTTGCAAAAAGCTGAAGAATCTGAATTTTAGTAGCCACTTTGAAAGTCTCTTTATGGGTGTTTTCTGCTTTTAAATTCTTACTTGCAGGCTGACTTTACACATTCTATCTAATTAAAATATTTTGGCTTCTTGGTGGAGTGATATGAGTGAATAGAAAATTATATTACTTTAGACAATGCTATTGTTCTACATTTCCCTGGAAAGCCATATGCCCGATTAAGTGATCTTGGGCAGATAAAACATGGCTGTTTGGAATTTTAACAAAGGTAAAAGTGAAATAAAATCTGGGGACTTAACAAACCTGTTCATAGCGTAGTAGGTGTTGGTGAAATAAAAATACCTTGTCTGGCTTGACAGTTTGTCTGGTGAAACAGATATACAAAGCAACAGCAATTTTAATGTGTGTTGAACGTCAAGTACTGTGTCAAATAGCATTCCCTGTTACCTGTAGGGCAGCTGACTCTCATCTGTCTTCTTCAGTTGATTATTTGTGGCAATAATGACAAAATTTAAGGGTTGTTAGTGACATCATGTTGTCCAGGGTGTGATATGCAAAGGGAAGGCTTGCTTTTTAGCTGGGTATTGGAAGAACTAAAATTTGCATGGGTACTGTTAACCTGGAAGCTGCTGTGGGTCCCTTCCTGTCTAAGCTCCGTGTGCAAAACGTGTCCCTTCCCAGCTGACAGGGGAATCTCTTGGGATGCTGCAAAGCTGTGCATGATGCCACCAACTGGTATGAGTGCAATTTGTAAAAGACAGGAGATGAATGCCTAGATAGGCCAGCTAGCTCATGGCCATCACACTTATTGTGCTTTTCCCAAGGATCTTGCTGGTACCCCGATAGAATTGTTTTGTTGGGAATATTACTTTGATGGACAGGTAAACAAATTATCCAGGTCATGCAGTGTGTGGCTGAGCAGGTCATCCGTCATATTACATAACTTAAGCCTACATGTTGCACCTCTGTCACCGCTGACTGCTGTCTGAGCAGTTCACAGAGCTCGTTGCTGTTTCTCCAGGGGAAGGTCTGCTGTTCATTTTAATGTGCCCATTTTCCCTGGGAAACATTCATGTTTTTGCTTATTTTTACACCCGTTGACTTCCTCCTGCTCAGATGCTTTTGGGAAGGCTGGTGGGGTCTGTACCCATTCCCCAGAGCATAACTTACATTAAATGCAAGTCATGAGCATTTTGGCAGAGATTTTTCCACCCAAGAAGTCACCAGGGCCAGGCAGAGGGGAATGCTATCATTCACTGACAAGGCAGGTGCAGCAGGCTACTTTCAGACACATGCTACTGATTAAATAACTGCTCGCGAGCACCACAGTAAAATTGTCCTGTTGCTTTTGAGCGCTGAGTTAATGCTGTGCTTTTTTTACCACAGGGAGAGTTCTGGGAAAGCAACATAAGTCTCCTTCCTCAAAACCCCAGCACTTCTGTATAATTATTTCCTTGGAAAAATTAGCTTCCTGTTTTCACCTCCTCCCCAGAAGAGCTTCCTCATCCCCCTGTGAAGCTTTCACTTTGACAGCCTCATGAGACGATGGCAGCATCTCTTTACCCTGGGACTGCTGGCCGCAGAGGGCCTTGGGCCTTGCACACGCACTGGCAGCCCACTCTGCCTGTGGGCACTTGCCCCCTTCAGCCTTGTGCCCCAGCAGCATCAGCCCTGCGGTTCCCCTGTGCTTGGTGGCTGTGGAGGAAAGGGTTGCAACTCTTTCTTGGGCTGTCTGGCAGATACAGCCTTCCCCTTTGCACCGTTGAGGGAGACTGCCTATGTTAGCTTGAATGTACAAATACAGATGCTGTTTATTGCCTTGTTTTTCAAGGAAAGCCTTCAGTACATTCAGAGACTCAGGGAATTTCCACTATTTTTCTCAACGTGTCCCCCCCCCTTGGCCTTCAGACACACACATTGTGTTGTTTTGACGTAATTTCAAGCAAATATTTTGCCACCGAGAGGCAGTGCAGGGTCACAGAGGTCCTCCAGGCTTGGGCTTCAGGCTTTCAGCCCTCCCCAGTAAACAATAGCTCTATAACTCATTAAAACTCCCTTTTGATTACTTTTTCCTGTTTCTGATTGTTTTGGAGCAGCAGGGGTGGATTCCACACTCAACAAACTTCTTTTTCCTGCTGCTAAATTTAAATGTCTCTGAACTGAAAGGAGTTGCTAATCTCTTTGACAATAATTCCATCAAATAGAAATTACAACTGTAAACAAGATTTTAGGCTATTTATGAATGCTACAAGGGAATTGCGACTTGGTTTTGCAGAACAATTTTTATCTCTAGGAATTTTTTTAAACTGTCTTTTCAGACAGAAAAAGTTACCCGAACCCTAGTACTTTCTCTCCTGATTACTGTAGCCTCCTCATTTTCAGATTTAATAATAGTCATGTTCTCCCATCGTGGCCTGCATGAAACAAAGCTGGTAATCACCTTCCTTGCTTGTCTCCTCTTCAAATTCATGCATTATCTTCTGCTTCACATCATTGATTCAGCACTCCTATCTCTGTCTCCACAGTTTTTCACTGCATGGTTTTCTCCTGCTTGCAAGTCCCCTGATTTATATGATCTACCTGTAAAAGTCCCTTGCCCAGCTGAGTTTCTTGCCAATCTGTACATTCCATCCTTCTTTATACCAGGACTAAGCTGCTGAAACTTTTCTACTGCCTCCTTTTTCCTTGTAGGCCAGATATAGATTAATCAATTAATAATTTTCTTTAATGGACAGGAAGGAGAATTTAGGAAAGTGATTTGCAAAGAATCCAATTCAAAGGAAAAATATGTGCATGTTTATCCATCCACATCCTTGTATCATCACATACACTGCCCACACATATCTAGACCCTAATCTGCTTAATCTGTACTAATCTAGCACGAAACCTTTTTTGTAGGTATAGTGCAAAAAGTGATAAAATAACCAGTTGAAATGGAATCTATATAGCATGGGTCCACATGTGGATTTAATTAGCAAGACAGTAGTTTATTTGTGTTATTTTTAAACCTGCGACTAGGATCTATGGGGCAACAAAGTATGAACATGTATACAGATACAGTGTGTCCTGAAGACCTCTTGGTCAATTTGCTGTTATTATTTGTTAAGCATGCCAAGGAAAAATACATGTTTCCTGCCCAAAGAGCTGACATCTTAAACAAAACTGAAACAGACTACAAGAAGCTGATAAATATTGATATTTTTATTACTTCTGTTGCTATTGGCTCAGTTTTAAGCACCGTCTGAGCAGAACATCTGCAAGATGACACAGTGTGGTAGGTCCTAGGGTAGACTCTGTGCCTAGAAGGCAGAATGACAAAAAGGCACTTCCTGGAAAGAATTACACAGCTTTTTCTTTTTAGCAGCCTGGCTACCAAAGTTGTCCTTTGCAGTAGGATCCAGGGACAGAGAGGGAACTGTTCCACCTTTAGTGGGTGCTGTGTAGTCCTGCAGGGTTTACTACCACAGTAATGAAACTGTGGTACCTGTCCTTAAGGACTGTGGATCCAGGTGTAATGGGCAAATGGGATAATATCTGGCCTGAGCTTCACAGAAATCCTTCTGTAAACCTCCTGGAAAGAGCAGGAGGATAAACCAGTGCCCTCCAGAGGGGTCAATGACTGCTACTGAGCAAGTACACCGCTCTTGTGTCCTAACAGGACATGCTTATTCTCAGCAGGTTTCCAACGGCTTCACCAGGATTACACCAGAAGAGAATTTGGCCCTGTGTTTGTCTTCAAGCCACCTCCCAGGACTGTGCTCCCATAATTACATGATTTTGAGTATTATGTAATTGACCTCAGTTAAACTAGTGATTGATCAAGTCAGCTTAAGTGACAGATCATGGTAGCTGATACATATTATATCTTACCGTATTAGTGTGACCTGGCCACCAAACAAACTTCACAATGCCTGTGGTTTTTTAGTTTACAGCCTAGTTTTGAAGGTTATGAGCTTTTCATCACGTTCAACTGAACTGTCAGGCATCTAAATATACATATAATATGCTTATTGTTTATAGATACTTACATATGTACTTGTGTATGTATCTACACACATACACTGATTATTTAATGCATACATACATATGTTTACTGTATATAAATATAAATATGCACACACTAATAATTGTTTTTTAAGAAGAATTGAGGAAAATAGCATGCATACGCTGTCATAAAGAAACTTTGAAAATTAAAAGGAAAATAATTGTTTTCCTGGGACAAATATTTCTGTGTTTCGGGGGTTTTTTTGGCGTACTATGTAAGAATGTGACTCATGTTTTTGTGGAACACCATTTAAAAAAAAGCACACAAATGAGATATGAATTTTTACAGTTGAGCTTCAAAACTGTCTTTCCAACTTAACACCTTGAAAAGATGAGCTAAATATAGGAGGTGTAATTACTCTTCCCCATTTGCTATAGCTCTGCTCTCTGGTTGTATTTTCTATTTTGGTTCTGCCATGCTGCATGCAGTGTGACCTTTGAAAGATAGCAATGAACTTCCTAAGTATGTTGGCAGTGTCTCTGGCCACACATGAGGTGACCCTATCCACTGCGAGATCCAGATGTGAAGGACTGAAATGTGTTTTTCCCAGCAACAGCATTTGGGTCTCTCAGCACCTTCCTGACTGCTCTATTACAAGCATTTCTTGGCTGACTCTGTGGCTTGCTTTGGAGCAGCTGTGAGGCTTGTGGTTAGGGTTATGTATTGGAGGAAGGCTGTTCCTTCACACTGTTTAGCTAAGGGAGAGCATGGGGAACTCACATTTGTCTCTGGAAATCTCTACATTCTGCTCAGCTTCAAAGGAGATAAGCATGGAGGGTGGGGATGAAATGATAACAGCTGGCTGGAACAGGGTTTGTTTTCCATAATGAGGTCATTTAGCCAAGCCATAGGATAAAAGAAAGCCTTCATATTTTTCCAGCTCTTCTGAGACCTTTCAGAACAAGCTTGATAAGATGCAGGCACCCTTCTGACTTCTGATAGTTTCAGATGGGGTTCCATCTCTGAATGGTCATCTTCTCCAACTAAGCTTTTCTATTAGCAATTTCTATCAGAGATTTCACAGTATGCATTTTTCTTCTTCAGCAACTTGGGAAAAGCATGTACCTACTTCTAGGTTAAATCTAGAGACAAAAGTAATAAAGTGTCTCTTGGCTTCTGGTGTTTGTGTGTGTAGTGGTCTTATGAAAAAGTGCAGATGGAAGAGGGAATTCTTCCAAATGGTGAAGTTGCTATTTTGTGGAGTATTATAGTAACTGCCAAATCATCGGTCCTCTACACCTTGGTGTTTTAGAAGTGCTTCATCTAGACCCATGATTCCCCAACTCTTTTGGATCCTCTTTTCTGTATGCAAATGACTCCACCAAGTAGTCTTTCCATCAAAGCTTTCATTGGAAAAGTCGTGAAGGTAATATGACTCCATAGAGAGCTGAACACGGAGCATCATTTCTATGGCCTCACAAACCATCACATGGAATCCAGCTTGAAATCCACTGCCTGAAAAAGCTTTCTGCTGGGAAAAAAATGAGTTTTCAGCAAAAGATGTGTTCCTGTGAAAGTATCTGCTTTCTATGATAAGTTTCAATTTTTCACTTTAAAAAAATGTGAAAATGCTATATGCCTTCAAACACCACCAAATCTCAGTTCATTATAGCATGATAGCGTCCTGTGGGGTTCCCTGCACTGGCTTCTTGTTTCCTTTATTGTACTTGGGCCCTTTTGAGGTAAGGATCATCTCTGCTATGTTTGTGTACAAGATCAAGGGACCACCCCATCTCTGATTTTGGACAATTTTGTGCTAATGCAATATCCAATGAAAGCTATGATAATGATTATTCACCTCAATTTAGAATGAAAGCAATTAAAACACTTCCTACAGTAAAATATGCCCATAAGGATGAAACTGTCTCTCCCTGTGTCTTTGGTTTTAACAAAATCCAGAGAGACATAATTGGTTTCGCATTTGCTTAATTTCCTCCTATTTTCTTTCTCTTTTCTCTCATTTCATGCTTTATTCTCTCTTTTCTTTGACAGAGCTGTTTTTTCAGTCAGGCACTGGATAGTATGGTCCTCTTGCCACACATACAAGCTGGACCAAATGCAGGATTTACTTGCTGCATAAGCAGACCAGCAATTTCTGCCCATCTGTTGGATGGGAGATTAATATGGGCACATTAGAGCCAGATGATCAGGAAGCAGGAAAAATGCTCCAAGAAGCGTTTGAAAAAGTTTCCTTCCTAGAAAACCTTCCCCACTCGCATGCACCATGCACAGTTTTTCCTACACAGAAGTCTTGCTTTGATGGAAAATTCTTTATCAACTTAAGCACAACTGTCAGGGTTATAGCTGTGATTCTGTTTGTCCTAAGACTGATGCCGCCTTTTCTTCACAAAAAATGCTGGGTTTTAACAAAAGTGAAAGTGAAAAGGTTTGCATTTTGAAGCTTGATCATCTGTCCAGAAAGAGCTGAACCAAAAGCCTGAACTCAGACTCCCAGTCAAAGGCATTTTTAAAATACAGATCCAAATTTGCTCTTCTAATCTTGACCTAGAGTAACTCTTGCACAGTCCAGCTTATTTGCAGCTCTTGGATGTGAGCCCAGTTCTGAATCTGGGTGCTCAATATCATAAAATAGGGACTATATTCCACTAGGTGAAGATGTGCAGGGGACAGATACAACCAGCTTATTTCAGTTTGTTCACCAAAGCTGTCAAGCTGTACTAAAAATTCATTAGTACAGTACAGTACATTTTTCTCTCTCTAAACACAGCAGGTTAATCTATAGAGTATGAATGAAAAGGAGATGCTACTAATATAAACATGGCAGATCAAATCTTCTGCATGCTCTGAGCAGTGGAACGTTTTTTATTTCATTTAGATGAGGTGTGAGCCCATAAAAAGTATCTTAGCAAACTACAGTTTTTTCCAGGGTTTGATACCATGAAGCTAAACAAACCTCCCACCCATCCTGCAAGCAGTGATGGTTCTCTTCTTCCCTGTTGTGTAAAACTCTTTTTTCGCCTCATTGTGTCAAATCTATTCAGTGCTCTCTCCTAAGACCTCTCTGGACCACCAAATTGTCTCTTCTGCTCAAGTATCTCACTAGCTTGTCATACAGCCTCATTTTTGCCATTTGATATTAATTTCTTCCTTCTTGTCCCTTCTCTGAGTGCTGTTCGAGGACTTGGTGAGAAGGGGATTTCTTCAGCAGATCAGTTATCCTTCCTGAGAAGACTCGAAGGTTTGGAGGAAGGGCTGAGAATGAAGGTTTGAATTCTTCCACCAAACAGGGAAGAAAAAAGTCTTGTGGAAATTAATTTTTGTCTTGTATAATTGCTTCCCATTAAACTGAAATGACTTTCCATGCTGTGCTGTTGCCACATGAAGTATCATGAGACATCCTTAAGGTTAACAATTTGGCATATTTTGGTCCCAACATTTGATTGTGGGATACATGTGTCCAATAGGTCCTTAGAAGAAGCTAACAACTGCATCTCAAAGCTGAGTTTGCTGAACCCCATTGTCTTTTGAGGACCCTTTGGAAACCTTGTGTAGAATTTTGTGGCAAAGCAACTAGGGTCTCATAAAGCTGCCTTCCTTGATAGCCACAATTTGGGGGTTGCTAAAGTTAGCTGATGACTGCCTGGAATAAGCAAATCTGTGTTTGCAGTTATCAATGCCTTGCAAAATGAGAACTGATGTAAGTTGTTGCCACTCTGATCAAAATAGCTGCTTTTTCAGCAATCAGCACTTGCCTCCATACACCAGTAAAGTCTATATATTCCATTTTACAGTGAAGAATTCTTTGGCATTTTCATCTTCCATGGCCGGAGCAATTTATTCAAGCTAGGACCTGAATAAGATTTTGCTTCACATCCACTCTCACAAGCTGGCTCTGTGGAGTTAATTAAATCAAGCCCTGGACCAAGCAGCTGCTGTACTGCTTATATTTATTGACCTCTGAAAGCCAACAAGGGAAGAACATCATTACAATTATAGGATGAACAGCATTTTAAGGAGCAATCCAATGGCTTATTACAACTAATATACCAGACCTAGTATTTAATTCAAAAATAATAAGGAAGATGATGAAATTATCATCATTGTCTCCAGCCTAATTTTTCTCTGCCTTTCTTCATTTTCAAGCATGAGTTGCCACCCAGCTCTCCCTGCACTTGTTCCCAGGTGCAGAAGCAAAAAAGAAAAAAAAAAGTATATTACAAAAGACTTTGACAAGTTTTTGATGATTTCTGTGAAGCACTCGGATACTTTGGGGGTGAGTGCTGTGTGAGCACTTTGGATAGAACGTATCTAAATAGCAGTATTTGTCTATGTTTGAAAGGGCTAGGCTGCAAAATACCCGAGTGCATTCACTTTGGCAGAACACCAGAAACAGGGACTCTAGGAACAGACTTTTTGTTATAATTCTAAAAACATCTCACGTGGGAATAGAGAGATGCAAATAGAAAGAGATTGGAATAGAAAGAGATTGGGTCTGAAGCATCCTGACTTTATAATATTTGAACTTTTCAACGAAGCAGCTGCAAATGCAAAAGCACTTCAGGAAAGGTGAGCTGTTTGCCAGACTTTGTCCAAAGTATTTGGGTGTCCAGTAAGAGTTGAGAGCAGGCCTGTGTGTTTGGAGCATGGGAAGCTTTGGAGATGTATGGTTCTTGGATTCATTTTGCTTTCATTTACCTTGGAGTTATTGTCACCAGCAAACTTTTATTCCTTAAAGCATCAATTGATCACAAAAGCAGCTCAGCCATTGCAGCCTGTAACACCTGCCAACGCTCACACAAGTGATGACCAGAGCACCCAGGTATTGCTTAGTACACACCAAGATTTTCCTGCTTCCTGGTGAGTGGCTTAGCAGAGTTGTGTCAATGGCAACCTTTGAGTGTAGGAGCCTTTTTAATTACACAGATTTTCATGCAAGTCTGTCACCTTAGTCTACAAACATGGACCATCATGTGGTTGTTATGTGGCTGTTATATTAACAGCCATCCTATGGCTCTTAATGCTCACTTTGTTTAGTCTTACCCTTTTATGGAATTTTTTAGCTTTCTTCTTCTACCAAGACTTTGTTTTCTTGAGTACCACCTGAGGAGATGCAAATGAGTAGCTGATAATTTGATGGTTACTGCTGGTTGGGAACAAATGAGATCACAGTTCTATTCTCTGCCTTTTCTCCGATTCAGCCAGTATGTTGATTTCTCCAAAGTTACTTTCATAATTATCACTCAACAGAGGATATTGAGGTCTTCAAGAAGCTGAAAGAGAGCACTGTTAACAAACAGTAACTCAGTACTAAGAATAACCAGGGAACTTCTTTGACGGCCTTCCCTTTAATAGATGTATGATATATGCTTTTAGCAGTTCTCTGCTGGTGAAAAGTGCTTGTGAAACGAAGTTATTTCATGGACATTTACAAGGAATAATGTGAAGCCTTCTAAGACCACAAAGACTGCACATTTCTGACCTACCTTCCACCCCATTTGTTCTCTATGCATGGATAGTCTGTGCAAGTAGTTCTTAAGGAAGTTTGCTTCCCCCAAAAAGGATGAGACAAGTTATTATTAAATTATTTTTGCAATCACAGAATTATGGCATTATGAAGGCAGTGGTGCAGGGCAAACCATCTGCCTTTCTGCTGGACACCAACCTAAAAGCATTAATGTGCCTTAGGGAGAAGAGATAACATGGACTCAATGTCATGAATCGTCATGCAAGTACACTACCAAGAGATGTACAGTGTTTAAATCCATGTTAGCTGGAAGGTCAGGGATAAAGCCCATCATTAGAGCTCATCCATTTCAAACAGGTAATTTATGTACAACTAGTAGAGAGAAACATCTCTCAATATAAGTGGCAGCAGTTCTGCTGAAGTCAATGAAGCTCTGTTGCTCTTCACTGGAGCTAAACATATCCATGCTGCATAAGCAGCCGGGCTAGAAATTTAGAGGCCCTTTCTCTAGTTTTTCTGAATGGCATCACCTTACAGCACTAACATGAGCACTGTTAAGTGCCTGACATTTACTGCTGACAGCTCTGAAATGTCTTATGGTGGAGGGAAGCTCCAGTGCAAGCCTTGGGGATACTATAAGCTCCATGACAAAGATAAAAATTTTAATATCCCTTTTGTAATAAAAGCAAAATCTTTAAGTCATACTTATCCTAAGTGCTACTGATATCCAAGGACTTGTGAATTAAATTTAGTAAGTGCCTTCTATACTCACTAGTTCATCAAATTCTTTGCCTTGTCCTCAGAAAGGACATGTGTCTCCACTGTAAAATGGGAGCATTTGCCATTTTGCCTTTTCTTCAGGAATAAAAGGGAACACCTTTTTACACTGTCTGGAGGTGGGAGTGCTACTAGGTGACAACTAGCGGGTTTAAAATCTGAATGGGAACTTAAAAGTCACCTTGACATAATAACACACTCTGAGATATTGTTGCTTCCACAGCATGACTCTTGTTCCTGCCTGCATGCACAAGCGTGGTTTGCTTGTGGTGATCTTCAGGGAGATATATTTCCATATATCTTTCATGCCTCTGTCATGACAAGCAATATACCACTGTGGAGTATGCTGTCAGAGATACAGATTTCTGTATAAATGAAGCAACATGAATTTTTCTTTATACTCATGACAGGCTCATATGAAGCATAACGAAACACATTGGTTGTATATATTAAGTTAATGACTCATTAAGATTTATTAAGTCAATACCACTATTTTTTTGCATCTCTTTTTAGCTACTCCCAATATATATAAAAAGAGTGTTGAGTGTTGAGCTTCCAGGTGTGTGGATATTGAGACTGAAGGTTTTGATTTAGCCTCAGGTGAGGAAATAGGGTATGATGCAAAAATCTGTACCTTACAGGTACAGCTAGCAGAGACTGAAGAAGGAGCATGGTCAGCCTTCATGGCTAGACAGATGAGCTTAGGCACACTGGCTGTAGAGAACTTCAGACCTCCTTCTTACCCTGAGACCAGGCATGGCATGGAGGAACTCTTGAATCCAATTTCAGTGACTGGATTTAGCTCATTTTAGCCCTCTTATGGAGAGGTCTCCTCCTGTAGCAGGGCGATTCACATATGGCTCAGGCTAGATTCCCAAGCTAAGTTGGCTTAGCTAATTTAGCTTTCCAAGGAGCACCTCACATGCAGGATGACACTGATATCCAAATGTCTGTGTGCCTCTGTGAAGGAAAACCCTGGTGTGGGGATGAAACAGGAACCTTTCAGTGTCCCCTTGTTTTGCCTGGACTAGATGATGAGGCAAGCATAGAGTTCAGCCAGGTAAAGACCCAAAATCCAGCACCAAAGATAACTATAAGGACACTATATTGGACACCAATTGGCCAGCCTTGTCACTTGCTCCTTGCAGTTGAGCACAAGCACTCACTGCAGTTCATCTCAGCACTGCTGTCCATAAATGCTGTACATGCTGTATCCAGCATCCCAACTTCTGTTTGCACTGTCCTGAAATGTCTGAGCTATGCAATATCTACAGTGCAGACACAAAGATACATTTATGCTTGTAAATTGCAGCTGTTCCCAAGACTGTCAGAGCCTTCAAGTAAATTTGTCAGCTGTACATATCAGTAAGGGAAGATAAATGGGGAAGGGTGGCAGAGCAGTTGCACTCGCAGCCAACTCCTGCAGAACTTCTGTAGCACTATCCATTATTTATTGGAAGTCAGCAGCTAAATGAAACTGTTTTTTTTTTTTTTTCCTCTCACTGTCTGTAGAAGTCAACTCAGAAAACAACAGTTATTGAGAGAAATCTCTATGACCTGAAATGCACTCTAGGCTTTGACGTCTGCTGGGTATCAGAAAACCTTGTGTCTACCTGAATACATGCTGGAGCAGGAGAGCTTTTAATAGGCAAACATATACTTCTGTTGTTGATGTGAATTCAGAGGACGTGTATCTTTTATCGTGAAGGATCCATGTAAGAAACAGCTTTTCAAATTAGAGAATATATATTTTTAAGACAGGCGTTGTGTGCATTGTTTTAGGAGCCTGGAAAAGCAGTTAATGAGCATCCCTGTGAGTGAGGCTCTTTGTGGTATTGAAGGCAGAGACATATTTGTTATTCCTGCAGGTTTGTGCAGGTGGATGATTGGTTTGGAAGAAAGGACTTGTCAGCATGGCTGTGATCCCAGCTTGACTCAGGTGTTCAGGTTGTGACCTGATCAGCAGGCTGACCTGAGGAATGCAAGCAAGATGATTTATTGGGGAAATATCCAAACTATTCATGTCAAAAATCTATCCATGACCAAAAAAAAAACCAAACCAAAAAAACCCCCAAAAAACCCCAACCCTTAAGCTTACTTTCTCTAAAAAGACTAAACTTGTCCAAACAGGAAGGATTGGATTATAGTTAACCCCTCATAAGTGATTAAAGGGGGTGTGAACCTTGCTGGCTCTGCATTTCCATGTTGAGGGCTAGCTGTAGTCTCTTTAATAGGAAGTTGTCTCTATGTCTACACAAGCCTATGGAATAAGCTGTACAGTGGTATAAAACACTGAACAGCTTAGCCTAGGAACTATTTTAGCCCTTATCTCCTGTAAGGCATTTGAGGTGGGTCTGGTGTCTTCCAGCTTTTGTGTCCCTCACTAACCTAGCCCTTGATGTTCTGGAGTGCTTCCAAGTCCAGCCCAGCTACACAATTTCTCTGTTGCCTCCGTTTCCTACAATGCTTCTCTTGGAGTCCTTCTTGCATGCCACAAAGTGGATGCCCTGTACCCGTGACCAGACCATTTCTGCTGGCCATATATTTCCTGATTTTAATTGGTTTTCCTTATGGTGCTCACTTGTATCCACTGAATATTCAGGGCTTGTCAGTGTTTGTATTATAAAACCTGGTTTTCCAAGAGTTTACAATCAAGCTATAAAAATGTGTTCCAGACTGGAAGTTTGACCATGTGCTTCTAGCTCAGTAGTGGAAAGTTGTAAACTGCAAAGAGTCACCTTGGCTGTCTTCAGTGAATGGACAAGATTCAATTTCTCATTTTTTCCACACCAGTTCTGTTGAAATATTAACCTTGGTCTGATTGTGCTGAATAAATTCACACAATTCTATTGGGCCAAAGCCCATCTAGAACTTAATCTGGCTACTGCCATAAAAGACAATAAAAAATGTTTCTATAAATATATTAGCAACAAAAGGAGGGCTAAGGAGAATCTCCATCCTTTATTGGATATGGGGGAAACATAGTGACAAAGGATGAGGAAAAGGCTGAGGTACTTAATGCCTTCTTTGCCTCAGTCTTTAACAGTAAGACCAGTTGTTCTCCAGGTACCCAGCCCCCTGAGCTGGAAGACAGGGATGGGGAGCAGAATGAAGCCCCGCTAATCCAAGGGGAAATGGTTAGTGACCTGCTACACCACTTAGACACACCAGATGGGATCCACCCAAGGGTACTGAGGGAGCTGGCGGGAGTGCTCACCAAGCCACTTCCCATCATTTCCCAGCAGTCATGGCTAACTGGGGAGGTCCCAGATGACTGCAAATTAGCAAATGTGACGCCCATCTACAAGAAGGGCTGGAAGGAGGATCTGGGGAACTACAGGCCTGTCAGCCTGACCTTGGTGCCGGGGAAGGTTATGGAGCAGATCATCCTGAGTGCCATCATGCGGCACGTACAGGACAACCAGGCAATCAGGCCCAGTCAACATGGGTTTATGAAAGGCAGGTCCTGCTTGACTAACCTGATCTCCTTCTACAACAAGGTGACCCCCTGTGCTGGTTTTGGCTGGGATAGAGTTAGTTTTCTTCATAGTAGCTAGTATGGGGCTATTGGATTTGGCTAAAACCAGTGTTGATAATGCGGAGATGTTTTAGTTGTTGCTAAGTAGTGGTTACACTAGTCAAGAACTTTTTCAGCTTCCCATGCTCTGCCAGGTGCACAAGAATCTTGGGAGGGGACACAGCCAGGACAGTTGACCCCGAGTGACCAAAGGGATATTCCACACCATATGGTGTCATGCTCAGTATATAAAGCTGGGGGAAGAAGAAGGAAGGGAGGCTGTGGTGGTTTGACCCCAGCTGGACACCAGGTGCCACC
>WAAD01023286.1:158001-173113 GCA_013389945.1 Fregata magnificens
GGGGGGACAGCCCCGGGGCTGGGCAGGCACCGCCCGGCAACAGCCAAACACTGGTGCCGCCTCCGGCCACCAACACAAAGCACAGCAGGCTGGCATGGGGAAACCAACTGCCCCTCAGCCAGACCCAGTACAGAGGGACATTCGGAGTGGTGGTGTTTGTCTTCCCAAGTCAGCGTTATGCGTGATGGAACCCTGCTTCCCTGGAGATGGCTGAACACTTGCCTGCTGATGGGAAGTAGTGAATGAATTCCTTGTTTTGCTTTGCTTGTACACGCGGCTTTTGCTTTCCCTATTAAACGGTCTTTATCTCAACGCACGAGTTTTCTCACTTTTACTCTTCCGATTCTCTCCCCCATCCCACTAGGGGGGAGCGAGTGAGCAGCTGCGTGGTGCTTAGTTGCTGGCTGGGATTAAACCACGACACCCGTTTAGTGGATGAGGGCAAGGCGGTGGATGTTGTCTACCTAGACTTTAGTAAAGCCTTTGACACTGTTTCCCACAGCATTCTCCTGGAGAAACTGGCTGCTCATGGCTTGGACAGGCATACTCTTCGCTAGGTAAAAAACTGGCTGGATGGCCGGGCCCAAAAAGTTGTGAACAGAGTTAAATCCAGCTGGTGGCCAGTCACAAGTGGTGTTCCCCAGGGCTCAGTATTGGGGCCAGTTCTGTTTAATATCTTTATCAACGATCTGGATGAGGGGATCGAGTGCACCCTCAGTAAGTTTGCAGGCGAGACCAAGTTGGGCAGGAGCGTTGATCTGCTTGAGGGTAGAAAGGCTCCACAGAGGGATCTGGACAGGCTGGATGGATGGGCCGAGGCCAACTGTATGAGGTTCAACAAGGCTCAGNAGTCTTATGAGGAGCGGCTGAGGGAACTGGGGCTGTTTAACCTGGAGAAAAGGAGGCTGAGGGGAGACCTTATCGCTCTCCACAACTACCTGAAAGGAGGTTGTAGCGAGGTGGGTCTCTTTTCGCAAGTAAGAAGTGATAGGGCAAGAGGAAACGGCCTCAAGTTGCGCCGGGGGAGCTTTATACTGAATATTAGGAAAAATTTGTTCACCAAAAGGGTTGTCAGTCATTGGAACAGGCTGCCCAGGGAAGTGGTTGAGTCACCATCCCTGGAGGTATTTAAAAGACATGTAGACGTGGTGCTTAGGGACATGGTTTAGTGGTGGACTTGTCAGTGCTAGGTTAGCGGTTGGACTTGATGATCTTAAAGGTCTTTTCCAACCTAAACGATCCTATGATTCTATGACTAATGTATTTGAGAGCTTTACTACTTTGTGAGATCATTGGTGCAGTTGGGCAAACATTCATTTTTCAGTTTAGTGTCTTGTCCAAAAACCTGTGAAGAGGTTATGAGGAAGATTGGTTTAGTCCAAGCTAAACTAAAGCTGACTATTTTGGGCAAGAACAGAAATCCAGCTCAGAAAACATTATCTCAAAATCCACCCAAATTGCTTCTTTTAACTTTAATGGAATGCTTAATTTTTCCTCTTATTTCTGTGATTATCTGTGTCTTCCAAAATTTTTTCTTCCACCTTCAGGACAGATTTTAAAATGAAAATGCTCCTTGAAAATGAGGAGTTGGAAAGATTTGTCTGGGGGAACACTGAGAGGAAACATTTTTGTATTTTTCAGATGAAATGGTTTATTTAAAAGGCATTTAAGTATTTTTTCATGTTTTTCAGAGATGTCTTCCCTTAGATTTATTTTAAAATTAAAGTAATTTGTCACACCTGAGTAAATCTAGTCCACATTAAGTTTCACCTTTTGGTTAATTTACTATTTTCAAAAAGTTAAATAAACAGCCAGCTCCAGTTGTTGGCAATGGGAATGGCACCTGAGGTTAATAAGTCCCTGTTGTTTCAGTACCTCTCCTATACACGTTTGAAGTGGAGTTGCCATCTTTTGTGGCTTAGGGAGTACCTTGTACAGCCACCCTATCCTAGCCATGGGGAGTAATTCTGTAGCCACCAGCCCTGTCCTCTATCATGATTGCTCTCTGACACTACGTCATACACTCCCTGCCACCTCCCCATTGCTGGATATTCTACAGACCCAGAGGGCACAGCTTGCGTTCTGCTCTAGGGTTAGAGGGGAAGTTATCTCACTCGCATTCGTACACTTGTCTACAGGGGTATATATCAAAGAGAGGGAATTAGTGAGTCCTTTAGTCTTTAAGATGTTATTTCTGCTGCTGCTGATGTCTTTTTTCTTCTGCTGTGAATTGGTGAACTTGCTTTTGCTTACCTAAGGTGTCCAACATCTGCATTCAACCTGTCACTCCTTCCAGATTCCCTGACTCCTTCCCTGTGCAGCTTTGACCGCATGACGTCAGCAAGGTTTGACTGCTTCCATACAGATCTTTGGGGGCAACGACTTGAGAAACAAGGTGATCTAAATAACCTGCAACCTATGCACTAAAGGCATAGGAGCCATCAGCTGGCTTTGATGTTGAGAAGACAAATCTTCATGGATATTCATTTTAGACCAGACTGGAAAATCAGATACCTTCAGCCATCATTTATGGCACAGACCAGGCTTTGTGGAAGCAAGATTTGCCCTTGGGTTTGCCTTGGCAACTTGCTGTTGAACCCAGATGCTGTGTATGATCTGCATAAATTAAAGTGCACCTTTCATTGAGTGTTCAGGAATAGACTCCATGAATGGCTTGTGTTCAAAATAAAGATCGCTCGACTCAAGTCTGTATTATACGAGTGAGAGTGGATCACCAGGCTTCCTGCAGAGATCCAGATTATGGCTATTTCCATGAAAATAAAAACTTATCTTGATTCCTCCTAGACAGTTCTTGCCAAGGAGTTGACGTGACTTGTCTCAAAATAGGGTAGCAGCTCCCCACAGACACAGTATGGTATTTATGTAGAAAACAATTGTAAGAAGCCCATGGTGCTTTGGAGCCAGCAGATTGCCCATGATCATCCTTGCAAGGGTGGGTTCACTGGCCATACATACAGAAATGCAGCTGCCATCTGCATCCCAGGTAGGGAAAGAATGACAACAGTCAGTGGGGATGTGATGTGGAGGATGAAGAGGGCCAAACAGCCTGAAGATCTTTGTGTCAGGTTTTCTCATTTCCCAGATCTGAATCTATCTGAGTTTAGGCTCATTCCTAAATGCTTTATGAGGCATCTCAAGCTGTGTAAACAGTAATGCAATAATGGCAGATCACAATGCACTCATCACAGACCATGAAGAATAGCCTACGAGCCAAGCAATATGCTCTCTCTAAATGATATAATGCTTCTTGCAGACAGGAATATTAATCACCCCAGGAACTGACAGGATCTGATGGAAGAGACTGTTATTAATATTATCTCCCTTGGAAGCATTTGCAATGGTAATAGTAATTTTAATAATGCCAGAACGAAATAAGCTGGGTTGGCTGGTTTTGTGGCAAGTGGGAACACTGAGAAAGGCAATACATAAAGAGACTAATTCATGAAGGAGGTGGACCAGATTTCTCTACTGACAGCTCAGACGTGACTGGGGGAGGGAATTTTTTGTTTTAAAGGTTGTATTTGCTTCATCAATCGTCAAAATCTTGTTAAAAGTCTAATTCAGTTATCATGTTCTTGTTGCTGTCCAGAGACTGAATGTGTTAGAGGGACTTTATATACAATTTCTGCCACAAGCAATTTACTATTATTTTATTATTCTAATCTGGCTGGTTCCCATGGAGTTTCTGAAACCAAATCATATCAGAGGAAGATGAATATTAACAATCCTATCTCCCTCAGGAGAGCTAATAAAAGAATGGAGATCTCATGCCTTAGTTCAACACAGAGCGCTATGAAATGGCCATGGAAGTGTTGACATTAGTTCTCATGATTGCTAGTTCAGTTATTTACTGCTTAGCTTGAACACAAGCCTTTTCTACACCTGTGCCAAGACCCAGCAAGATTGCAGTGGAAATCATGAATTTATAAGCTAAATAATGAGGTGTGTGGCAGAAGTAGAACTGTCATCAGGGTTTAGTAGCAAACCAAAGAGCCAAGAGGACTGCATTTGATTCCTTCCTTTGTTACATTCTGCTTTGCAGGTATGTGCAATCTGCCTCAAAGTGTTATATACCAATTAATAATGAACAAACAGATAAATTGGAGCAGCATCTTCAGGCAGATGGCAAATTGCCCAACATTTTTTTAAATATTAAAAACATCTATGGGTTAAGTGTTAGCTCTGAGTACCCAGTATAAGACATTCAAGCTGTGTTGATAGCTGTGACTGGGAGTGAGTCCACCAATGCTGTATTACTTTCCCAATGGGAGAACTATAATCAGGCATTTGGCTTTAAAATTTCTCAGGCAAAAGGAGGAAAAATAAATTAAACTGTAGAAATTGAGACATTTTTAAACCTTTCTTTCTGGACCGATTCTCTTTAGTAGAGGTATCAACTAAAGAGAAAGTTTAGGCTCCTCTCAATATATTTGCACGAGGCACAGAAAATAATTACCCACATATGAATTATCTTCTCCCTGCAAAGGTAGTGGTAAGACCCTTATTTAGTTGCTTGTATGACAAGATGCTGATAAGAAGTTCTGAGAAACCCCTCTCCCTGGCTACCTCCATTCCAGAGCTGAATTATTTAAATAGGGAGGTAATGCTACTGTTCTAGCCTCTGCACACTGGTGCCTGAGATGGACATCGAGCTCCATTCAAGATTTTAATAGCCTTTGGACTGAGACTTTGTTGTTAATATGGCCTGATATCTCAGGCCTCTATTCACAAGAACAGCCACTCAGGGCACTTTGGTTAAACAGTATTTCTATTGAAAAAGGTCAGTTTGTCTGAAACATTTTGAGGAGGGAGAGGGGGGAAACGTGGAAATTATTAATTTATGCCTTTTCCACAAAACAAACACTTCACTTAAGAACTTCATTTAAAAATTAAGGATGTGACAATGGTGGCTTTGCAATGCCTGCTTCCAGTCTCTCTCCTGAGCATGAGAAATATCGCATCAGTTAAAATAGGCAACAGTGACTATTTATTATTTCCTGGTGGCTGCTTGGCTTGTAGCTGGCTGTGGAGCTGGAAAATTCCCTTTTGCCTTGCTTTGCTTTTTCCTGGTCCCGGTTTGAGCCACGCCTTATTCTCCCGCATGAGTCCTCATCTAACTTTGTCACTCAGTTGAAGATTGTCAGGGCAGGTCCCCAACAGTTGGTTGCCTAATGTGCGGACTAAATTCTGACACCAGGATCAGTGACCACAGAGTGATCATACGGATAAACTCTGTAAAGGACTGTGCCAGTTTTGGATAAACAAGCGTCTCTCCAGTCAATACTCGCAGGTTCAGACCAAACACAGCATGCACATGTGACTTACACAGCCACCTCATACATGCACCAGCATTTAATATGCTTTCATTTTCATCTGTCTTCATCACAAGTGTGAAACAAAGGTATGCACAGTGCTATTTTCTGCTGTAGTTGCTGATTTCCTGCTCCTTTACCAGCATTATCAATAGGCTTGAATTAAAGTGACATTGTGGGTTCAACTGTTTAACATGGTAAAATGAGGTGACATTGCAGGCTTGTGATATGGACACATTTTCACTTGGAAATAGCACTTTCAGCCTTTCCACCTGTTTTTTTCTGTGATAGAAGCTACTTCATAAAACTGGAAACAAAAGCATTTCCAACACCATTGTAGAAATTTCACTCGCTTCTCCTGCCTTGCCACCTGTTTTACAGACATCTAAGCAAGCAGCCTTCACACATGTTCCTTCTCTGGTCCCCTGACACAAGTAGGTCAGTCAAAGAAGGAAAACTTCTGCCAGTGACAGGAAGGTACTAAATAAAAGCAACTACATGAGATGCTTGTGAGTCTCTGAGAGGAGTTGCCCCTGTTAGGAGATAACGCAGCTTTCAGGAGCGAACACCTAACATTTGTACCCCTTCAGGGTAATATTGTCGGTGCTGGAAACCAAAGCCAAGCAACACCTCAGTGCCATGGACTGTCACTTCATGTCAAAAGAGTCACAGATAATTTTCTTGCACTTAAGAGCTGTTGAAGGACCAGACAATGCTGGAAATATATTGCCTATTGAGCCACCCCCTCCTTCATCGTGTTCTGCTTCTTGTGACCCTACAGTGGCCCCACATCTTTCTGCCCTCAAGAGGGGAATGTCTCTGTGAGGAGAGAGGATCTGAGCAGCACGTGCATAGGATTGGATTTGTCTTTGTGTTCCCATCCTGAGGGGCTTCAAAGTAATTTATGGTGGGAAGGTAAGACCCAGATATATAAATTATGTCCCTGTGGTTATGTGAGGAGGGTGCCTGTATACTACATCAGTGTTTAAACACATCCCTGTCTCCTGCCTATGAGGAACACAGGAAAACTCCCTTCATTGTCAGATTTTGTCTCATAGATCTAGAGAAATGATTTTAAAGAAGAAACAGGAAAGTAGTGAACCTGGCATAAAAGGAGGAGGACCTTTTCTGTGTTGATTGCTCCTAATGTATTTTTTTCCCATGCTTGTTAAATACAAATGTCTCCTAGGGAGTTTCTGTATTCTAAATGAAAAAGAAGGTTTAATTAGCCTTTTCACTTGCTTGCAGCCTCTGCTGTAGTTTGGTAGTATTCACAGGTCTTTGCAGAAGGGTGTTGAGCTGAAGTTAAACTTCCGCTCCAAACCAAACCAGTGCCCACAGAGACATGTTCTCTTCACCTTCTGCTCCATCAGGTTCATTTACAATCTCCTTGGAAGAAACAAGAAAATCAGAAAATCCCTGTGGGTCAGGGAGCTATTTGAGCACTGTTGAGTGCTGGCAGCTGCCAGAGGCATGCTGAAGGAATGTGCCCAGCTGGCATGTACCATAACATAGCTGCTGCCAGGAGAATTCGCACTCCTCCTTTCACCTCATAGAAAATAGCCAATATGCAGGAGGGTGATTGTGAGAAGTGGCATGCTTCATACCAGAGAGGCTGCTTGGACTCCCTGCTTGTCCCAGCTGGTCCATACTGAATGTACAAAAGTATGCCTGGATGAACAGAAGATCAACAAGTGTTCTTGACTTGTATTGATGTCTTAAAAGTAGACGTGATGTTTTCCTGTAGCTGGCAAGGAAATGGTGGAAAGCCTGCAGGCAGCATGGTGTTAGTCAGGATGAGCATGGCTGTGAAATCCAGGTCTATCTCAGGAACAGGTTGTCTAGTTTTGATACTCTAGACTAAGCACCACCAACAGGTGGTAAGAAGAAAGAGAGGCAGAAATTAGGCACAGACCTACTGTAAATTTATTTTCTTGGTCTAATGTTAAATTCAAGGGGCTCAGATCCTGGGCTCCTAATGGAGCCATCCATCCCATTTCTTTCAAACACCCCTCTTATTCCCTGGCCTTCACATCCCCTGACTTATGGTCACATGAGGAGAACTGCTTTGCCTTGCCCTTCAAGAGGGAACACAAATCCTTCAGCCCCCTCCCAGCTTCTGCCGTCTCCAAAACTTGCTTCTTTATCATCAGACTTCAGCTGGAGCTGTCAGCAAAGGAAAACTCAAAGAATTAGATACAAGAAATGCCTCCACCAGGCTCATTCAAACAATGACAAAACCACCCCTTAGTCCTCAGCCACAGCACGCTGTATCTCTGCCCATTGCAGCACCAGCCAGGCATTGCTGACAACTTATCCCTGAATGTATTAAGGTATCTTTATGTTAAAAAGCCTTTGGTGGATTTTTCTTTCATGGATGTGCCTAATCAATTTTTTAATCTATTTAAACTTTTCATCTCACTATGGTTTCACCATGCATTGTGTGAAAGCACTTCTTGAAAGCAGTTTTGTCTATTTTAAATCTAATATTTTCTAGCTTCATTTGCTATCTTCTGTTCTAGTATCAGAGGAGAGCTGAACACATTGTCTAAAGAACAATTAAACAAACCAGGTGTCCTCGCCGTGGAAGAGAGTTGCTGGGATAATCAAAGTCACTCCACAGATACAGTTGTCCCATTTACTCTTCTCTTTACCTTTTCTAGTTTTATAGGCTTTTTCTGACATGGGGCAGGACCATGGTGTTAAAGGTGTTACCACACCATTGCTTTTTCTGTTGGAATAATGATACCTGCTTCATTGTTTCTTCCCCTTCTAAGCATTCCTAGCAGCTGACATGTTTTTTGACCATGATCAAATACGTCTGTTCCATAGCAGAATAGCAAGCATTGAATACAGCTCTGTATTTTCAAGAGCTATCAAAGGATCAATTTTAACATGATGAACAGTTGAACCTGCGACAAGCACAATGCGGACCTGTATAGAAGTGGAAAGAACTTGACTTCCAGTGTGTTCCTCAGTCCCAGGGTGACTTTGGTAAACACCTGATCATGGCTTGCATCTGTATTTCATGCATTCAAGGTTCAGAAGAATTCTTCAGTGCTAAGGATCAAGCTGGGAATGCTCAGTGTGTCCGGCTGATGATAATAACCGCCTGTCCTTCATCCCCACTCCCCACTCAGAAAGTGTCCCTGGCAAACACTGATTGCTTGTCCTGTACATAGGCACGGTTCTTTCATACTTCATCAGTATTATCTTGCATTTGGACTTTCCTCGAAGGGAAAAAGGCTTGGAAATGACTTCTAAAGAGAAGAAAGTTAACTTTCCCTGAACACTCACTGATGAAGGACAGAGCTTTCACAGCCAAGACCAGTAGCTGATTGCGCCCTTTGCACTGACCTCTGTTTTCATAATCTAATGGCTTTGCATTGATATATGAATGTGTTTACATCTTGAGGCAATTGCTGAAAGCAGTAGAGGGCAACAGTAAATGTAGTCAAGCATTAGGCAGGGTCATTATAAAGAAACCAGGAAGGTTTTAATGAAATTCACTGTAATATGAAAGCTCCAAGAGGCTACTTCATGTTGTTCTTTGTTCTGCAAAACAAAATCCAATACAAATTAAAAATGTAGAAAGAGGTAGGGTTGTTCACGCCCAGCTGCAGTTTTGTAATCCAGCTGTGTATTGTAGGTTCCTCTAAGACTAGGGGATTTTCCGTCTAGGATTTCAGTTCAGTTCCTAGTTAAGACATGAGAAAGGTGGAAAAGTAAAAGACTTTATCCAGTGTATGGCTTTGGGATACATTGGAAGGCCTGGTGACAGGCTAGTCTATATATGTGATGGCAGATCCAAACCTCGCTATTTCCTTTAATGTCCAGTCTGAAGGTAGGGACATGGAGCTATTATTTATGAGTGATAACTGCAAAACTCTGTGATCAGATTAGGGACAGGCAAAACTCCTGAAGTGCAGCAGACCTGTTTAAAAAACTCCCATAAGAGTGATGTTTTTGCAAGTGCCTTGAGCCTATAAAGATTGTCTCTTTTCTGTATCAAAATGGAGTTGTTCCCCAAAAGGAAGTCCTTGCAACGAAGTTATTTTTAAATGAACCCACACTAACCCAGTCTAAAATTGTGTTTGTATATGTGGATTGCAAGGTGAATGTGAGTCAACAGTGTTATGATGTTGTAGAAAGGGTGAACAAATACTGGGATGTTTAAGCAGAAGTCACTTCTGCAAAGTAACTCTGAAGTAATACTTCCACTCTTAGTGCTGATAAGGTTTCTGCTGGAAGCCCGTACTCAGGCTGGGTACCACATTTCAGATGTGGCCTAACTGGAGAAGAGTGATAACGTGAACAGAGGTCTTGCAAGTATGGCCTAGAAGTAGATTGGTGGAGTTGAGGTTCTTCAAGAAAAGAACTGTACGAGTGAAAGGATGTAGCAAGGAAAGAATAAGCAAACAATCTAATCTTCTTGTCACAGTTGCTAGGAAACGAAGTGGTGCATTTAAATGATAATGGGACCGTTCAGTTTAGAGACTGGGGAAAACCATGGCTGTGGTGAGGGAAAGACTTGCATGGGTTAATTGGGCAAACTGCAGTATCTCCACCGCTCAGGGTCTTTGACAGCCAGATAGGCAAGTATCTCTTAGCAGGAATGGACTAGAAGAATGCCTGGGGCCCTGTGAGTCTGTCATAAAGAAATAAGTACACATTTTTGTCACAGTATGGGTGAACTCACAAAGGATGTACATTCCTTTGTATCAATTGTTGGAAAATGGTGGTGTTCCCCCTGCCCCCTCGAACTGGGAAAGCAACATTTCTGGAAGTGCAGGGGCTCAATCAGGTTGATTCCCTTGGAGATCTTTCAGCATGTTTTGCAAAAGAAAACATGTTAAGCACAGTCACTGGGCTAATTTTCCATCTACATAATTATATCTTGTCTAATTCCCTTCCCAGGCTATTCCTACTGCATACAGTGTTTTTCACTTCCTGTCTTAAACTGTTCTGCAGTGTCAAACGGCTGCTACATTTCATCACAGGGAATTTGGATGGTCCTTATGCCATCATTAGCCCTCCCGGTTCTCAGTTTTTCTCCCATTATCCCCAATTAAGCTAAGTTCCTTCAGTAAACCCTGTTTCTACATGCAGGTGATTTTCTGCAGCCTGTAATAAACAAATTTCCTCCTTCATCGCCAGTTTCTTCCATAAGGAGCATTTAATAAAGTCAGTTTGTTGGAGGAGTGTCTGACATAACTCAGGCTGTAAAGGTTACTTAGTGTTTCTAGGAAGACTGCTAGGGCACCTAGGTAGTAACATAAATCCTACTACCATTTTGCGTAACAGTACAGATTAGTTCCTTTTTCTTTGCAAATTATTCAAGGACAGTATATTCTAATGACTGACATGTATTTAGGAAACTTTCCTGGAATGGATAGTGTTTAATCACTATGCAATTCTCATGCTTAGAGATAACAGTTACACTCCATACTCCTAATTACCCTATTCTCTGATAGTCCTGTTCAGACGTAGTGGAGGCAATGTTGCCAGAACCCAGCCAAAGGTTTCTGGATGTAATAGTTCAGTCGTTTTGACTAACATTGGCATAGAGTATTCGCCAGTCATACTTTATGGTACCTTCTGCATTGTGATAAAATGGCATTTACAGACTCTCTGGGGAAAGAGAGTTTCTGCCTCCAGACTTGTCCCTGTTAGAACCTGACCCATGCACTTGTTCAAGTCAATAGAAATAAGCTCAACAGGCACTGAAGTAGAATTAAATACTCCCTGGAGACCTGGGCGAGGGTTCTGCCCACCAGCTGTACGTGTGGTCTTGCATGCATGGATGGGAGATGTCTCACGCTGCAGTTGCTGCATAGGACTGTCCTCAGGCCAAGGACTTAGTGCACTGATGGACTGGTGTTTTCCCTGTGTATTCCCCAAAAGTGAATTCAGTCTAGGGCTCCACCAGAATGAGCAGGGATGCAGAACGTATCAGAGAGGGGCAGGAACAGCACACAATCACTGTACAGGCAGATAGATCTCTGCAGCTCCTGTGTCTTAACACCCAGCCTCTCAAGATAAACTCTGAAGACATTTGAAGGCTTTTTAGATTTGGAAGAACTCACTTACTGGTAGACCTTCTCTACTGTCAGACAGAGGTGAGTAATCAGAACGTTCCTTTGCTACCGCATACTAGGCATGGATGGGAGGTGGTGATGTTTCTGGAAATAGTGTCCAGAAGTTTTGCAACACAGCTCTGGTTCCTAGATTCCTGAAGTGATCAAAATCAGTTTAGCAAAGCTTTTTATTCCTCTGGACTATCACTGCAGTGGAGGAGCACTGTAAGGAGGGCTGTTTCCAATATTTCTGTTAGGCAATAGTTTGGTAAAACAGAAATAAGATTTAACCCCTCCACATACTCTTCAAAAATCTATTATTATTTTTCAGAGGTTTGAAAATGACAACGTTCTGAGAATATGGTTTTCAGGAGCAATAGCTGTTGATACTGAAAGCAGAAATCTTGCATACACTGTAAATACAAGGCAGGCACAAGTTCTGTAGCACTGTGACATCACATTTCTAGGGAAAATACCATCCTGTTTGTTATGATAGATACTGACTTTTTCTGTAAAACAAAGTCCCTCTGCTGTTTGGGTATTGAATTAGGTATGGCCAGCACATGAGACCAGGGTCTAGAAACTCCTAAGCTCTAATCTTCCCTCTGGTGGGATATCCAGATACTCAGATGTTGTTGGGACTATTATAAAGATAAAGGCACATTTATAAAATACAGCTACTAATCCTGTTTTTGGACTGCACACGTGCTTGAGTACAGCAGCCTTTGAGTGTGAACTGTTAGTACAAGTCCAGCCTGTCAGCCTGTTTAATATGGACTTGTTCCTGTTTGTGCTTGTTAGTCCAATGCAAGCAAAGTAACATCATGTGTGAAATGACACTGCAGGTGAAGAGTTGCTCCCCTCCTACTAGGGCTGTCAAGAAAGGAGGCCATGTTGCTTCCTCCCATCCTGGAAGGACTTATTCTGTGAGGAGGATGAGAGTCTATGCAGAGAGATTATGAAATCTGATGAAAGAGAGATCTGAGCTGCCTGGGCTGCTATTTGTTTTCTCGGATCCACCACTCTCTGATTCATCTGCAATAATATCACGAGTTGAAAACCCAAGAAGCATGTAATTTGGAAATTAAGCTCTGTACTTTCCCAAATAACTCATGACACTGTGATCTCCCTTTCCCAGACACTACCCATCAGTCTTTAAAACTAAATCCTCGTTCTTCTTCCAAAATACACTTCTAAGTAGAACAGCCACCCAGACTTATTGTGAGACATGCAGTGTTGGCGTTTCTCCATGTCCTCGGTCATGTAAAAGCTGGTGCTACATTAAGCTACAGTAACTTATTTACAGTTGATATTTTATCTATCATCAAAGCTGTTCTTTCATGGTCTTGACTCTCTCTTTGGATGGATTTATGACATGCTTTATGTTATGTTTCTCTGCATTTTAAGTACTGCAGTTGAGCGATGAAAGGGTAAAACAAATACCATCAGTTTGTCTGAATGAGCTGTTTACAGGGAGAGAGAATTCATATGAACACTAGTCTTGGGTAAACAGCATTAAATATCTTTAAATACTGACTTGTGCTGTTTCAGAGAATGAGTCAGGCAAGAAAAAGGCTGCCCCTATGCAGTATCTGATGGCCTACTGGACCTATTTCAGAAACTGCTAGGCTGAGACACGAGAAGATGGGACCTGATGGAAGGGACCCGGGGAAGGCTGACAGCTTTTGTATTAGATTCCGTTGCCGGTTTACTTTGTTCGAACCCTGCCACAGATCCTTGTATAAAGCATTAAAAATTCAGTGGCTGAATGGTTAACTCCCTTCTGAGCCTTGCCCAGAAAGATCATTTGCTGCACTGATGCTTATTCCTTTGGATCTTCTGGTCCATTGTAAGCCCTCCCTTGTCACCCATAACATATATATTGACAGTATGCTGCCTTCAACCAGAACACATAAAGGTTCCTATGAAATTTTAATGGCTTGGACCACAGTGAGTGTATGTGGGAGGGAAATGAACTTGGGCTCTCCCTCTGGGTTATGTTGCCTTCTTTTTCTGTGCTGCAGTTTCTGTGCTGGCAGCTGCAAGACACCTGTTCACATTGAGGGTGAATGAATGCTTGGGAAAAAGTCTATTTCCTCTTGCCAATGATATGTCCTCGAGGACATGTAATGTATCCTAAAATTCATATTAAATTAATTTTCCCTATGTTTCTGGGATGCTTTTGGCCAGCCTTTGACTCAGTGTGGGACAAGCCTGAGCTCTGGAACAGAAGTCTCAGAGCATTATGACAGACATCCAGCCATGTGCCTTTCACCACCTTTTCTCTGTCTCTCTCGTCCCTCTATCTTGCTACTATGCTCAATATTCAAATCTACAGGAACAGTACCCACCCTAACAATGCATCATCTAGTATACAACATATTACATTTCCTGAGTGCTTCCTCAACTGTACTTTCATGAGCTCTGACATACAGCCATTTGTCTAGCACCATGCAGAAGTGTTTCTCCATGCAGTAGGTTCACTAGCAAGCCCAGCACTCAGCCACAGACATAATAGAAGATGTCATTACATGGCAATATAGTCATCTGGCTTGTGCTCTGACAGCATCAGGCAACCTTTTTGCAGAGAAGGAGGGTAAGAAATACTGCGTTCTGAGAAGGTTTAAAAACATAGGCAAATAGTGTGCGTGTCATCTCTCCACCAACAAGGAATCTGGTTCACTGATGTCATGCACAGTGAGAACCACCATCTTTGGGCCGATATTTTCCAGTGTGGCAGGAATAATTTACTAAACTGTCTAATAAATCAATGTGCATTGCAATGTTTTCTACAGTAGTGCATATACTAAACTGGAATGATTCTATGATTTTTAGCCAGGGAAGAAGTTCACTGGTTCAGCTGCCTGCCAGAATCACTTGCCTGGGATTAGGAAGTACTACACTGTGCATGTTAGCAGGCTGAGATCATAAGGGTTTCTTAGTACGTACCCCAGAAAAAGGGTAAACGATGTCCGTTACATCTTTGTCCCTGGTGCTCTTACCTGAGCAGGCTGACAAAAGATTGTCAGTTAGAATAAACAACAAATGTGATTGTCTGGAATAGAAAGAGTGAGTATTAGCTTATGGTTTTGTGGACGTGATGGCCAGAATCCCTAGGGATTTTCAAGACTGCTGCCGTAGAAAACAGAGAGTATTCTTTGTGCTCCTCCCTGCATGATTGCTGGGAAGACATTTTCCCATGGAGGCACAACGACAGCATTACTCCACTTGAAAGGGAGGAGGAGTGAACAGACAAGATTATTTTAGCTGGTAACCTGCTGGGGGACTGTTGTGGTTTAGCCCCAGTCAGCAACCAAGCACCACATAGCCACTCGCTCCCCCTCCCCCCACCTGGTGGGATGGGGAAGAGAATCTGAAGAGCAAAAGTAAGAAAACTCATGGGTTGAGATAAGAATAAGAACAGTTTAATAATTGAAATATTATTAGTAATAATAATAATAATAATAAATGTAATGAAAAGGAAAACAACAAGAGAGAGAGAAACAAAGCCCAGGAAAACCAAGTGATGCAACCGCTTACCACCCACCAACCGATGCTCAGCCAGTCCCCGAGCAGCATCGCTGCCCCCCCGACCAGCTCCCCACAGTTTATATACTGAGCATGACGTCATATCGTATGGACAATCCCTTTGGCCAGTTGGGGTCAGCTGTCCCGGCTGTGCCCCCTCCCAGATTCTTGTGC
>WAAD01023286.1:173225-195139 GCA_013389945.1 Fregata magnificens
ACCACTTTCCCTGTCTTTTGATACACACAGATATCATTCCCTTAGTCTATGGGCCATCCCCCTAAAATGTCTGTTGAGTTCATTTAGTCCATGACTTTGGCCTCCATCTGTTGTAACAGTCTTTCAGAGATGGTGTGTGGTGTTGAATTGTTGCATGCTGAAGTCGGTTCTGGTTCCATCACCACTGCACTTTGCTCGGTTTCATCAAAGTTCATTCTTCATTAATCTGGGTGATTCTTACTGTAATACCATTGATATGGCATATAGCAACCATAAAAGTGATGACATACAGTATTATATAGCAATTAATATCATACCATTCAGTTCATTGGTTATTTTCACCCAAAATCAAATCCCCTTGAGGTACACATCGGACTTCCCCATCCTTTTGCATTACCCACCAAGTGCACCCAGGTCCTTGAGCAAAAGCAATCCCACGAATGGGTTTTCCTTTGCCTGAGGCAGGACTAGCCCAGACTGTCTTCCACAGCATATTTTTACATGCACTACAGGGACTTTATCCCCTTCCACAGTATGTAAAAGTTTTGACTGGGCAGGGCCGGCTCGATTGGCAGATCCTTTAGTGTTGACTAACCAGGTGGCCTTTGCTAAATGTGTATACCAATGTTTAAATGTCCCACCACCCATTGCTCTCAGTGTAGTCTTTAACAGTCCATTGTATCGTTCAATTTTCCTGGAGGCTGATGCATGATAGTTGATGTGATATACCCACTCAATGCCATGCTCTTTGGCCCAGGTGTCTATGAGGTTGTTTCGGAAATTAGTCCCATTGTCTGACTCAATTCTTTCTGGGGTGCCATGTCGCCATAGGACTTGTTTTTTAAGGCCCAGGATAGTGTTCTGGGTGGTGGCATGAGGCACAGGATGTGTTTCCAGCCATCCGGTGGTTGCTTCCACCATGGTAAGCGTATGGCGCTTGCCTTGGTGGGTTTGTGGGAGTGTGGTATAGTCAATCTGCCAGGCCTCTCCATATTTGTACTTCATCCATCATCCTCCATACCAGAGAGGCTTTAACCACTCGGCTTGTTTGATCACAGTGCATATTTCACATTCATGGTTAACCTGTGCAATAGCATCCATGGTCAAGTCCACCCCTCGATCATGAGCCCATCTATATGTTGCATCTCTTCCTTGATGGCCTGAGGTGTCATGGGCCCACCAAGCTATAAATAATTCACCCTTACGTTGCCAGTCCAGACCCACCTGAGCCACTTCAATCTTAGCAGCCTGATCCACCTGCTGGTTGTTTTGATGTTCTTCAGTGGCCTGACTCTTGGGTATGTGACCATCTACGTGATGTACTTTTACAACCAGGTTTTCTACCCAGGCAGCAATATCTTGCCACAATGTGGCAGGCCAGGTGGGTTTGCCTCTGCATTGCCAGTTACTCAGTTAGCAACAACTCAAACATCAGTGTGTTATCAACATTATTCTCATACTAAATCCAAAACACAGCACTATACCATCTACTAGGAAGAAAATGAACTCTATCCCAGCCGAAACCGGGATGGTATATTATACTGACTTAAGTCAAGTTATGATCTTATTGTTTGAATTGTATTTTACAGGCAGTAAATACTCAGTGGTTTTCCACTGAAGCAAACTCAAGACCCTGCTTCAACCTATGTACGGGTTATCCACTTCTCCCTTTCCACATGATCTACATGACACTGACATGTCTAGTACTGAAACACGTCCTGCCAGCTCATGTCATGATGCCAGTAAGAGGGGTCAGCAGCAAGAAGTTAGAGAAAGTGCAGACAGAGTAAAGGATGGAAGAAGAGCTGTGGGAAGTTGGGAAGTAGGAGGTGAAATTTTATCCAACCTGGCAATCAAATAACATCCACAGTGCCCCCTTCCTCCTATAAATCTGTTCAGAGGTCTGGCCTTCCTCCATACCACCCTGATGCCTAATTAAGGAAACTGCTGCTTGAGGACTGGCATAATAAGATGACTATGCTGAAGACATCTGCAGAATGATAACTTGTTGGGGGAGAGCTTGATACTTGACAAGGTGATCTACGATGCATCAAGGGTACTTCTGCCTATTGCCTGTAGCCTTTGCTGTGCTGGGAAACATCTGTCTTTCAGAGAAATGGATCTCAAATCAATAGTCTTGTAACCTTAGGGTGATGATCTTACATGTGAGGATGAATATGGAAAAATTATTGGCATAGGAGGTTTCTCTAATTGCACTGAGCCATCTTAGTAACCAATGTGGAAACGTCCACATAAAAATCCTGGCTCTTTTGACTTCTCACCCCACTATGAAGGTCTTGCCCTTACTTGGACTTCCATATTCATAAGCACACAGTTATGCCCAGGAAGTCAATATGCCGGTGATGACCTGCAATTCCGGTGCAGTCCTCATTGTTGTGGTATTTTTTTTTTTTCAAAGCATAGGTGGTTTGTATGTATGCTGTGTTATATGGTTTTTGATCATAAATTAATAACAGCTAGCAAGATGAACAGTAACCATACCATACAGCTAAAAATCTTGCAGCACTTCCTTACAGACATTAGTGAAGCTTCAACATACCCTTAACAGATGAAGGTTTGTTGGAAAGAAGCTGACTCCAAAGTCACTCAAGATGGTTATTCATTTGGGGATATAGGTTCCATCCCCGATGGGATCCCCATGGGATCTGTCCTATGGGACACCTAATGTTTGGGGTCATCTCCACTTCAACATGCCCAGCTTAGAACAGCTAGTTGTCTCAAAGACTAGGTGCAAAACTATTATCTATTGATCACAGTTTTAATCTATGTGACTTACCCGAGGAGACTCAGATTCAGACCTACGAGCTCTATCTTGAGTGATGCTCAAAGGTTTAGATGAATTAGAGGTCATTGACTAGAATTAGAAGGAGCAGGTTTAAATGAATCATAGAATCATTAAGGTTGGAAAAGACCTCAAGTCCAACCGCCAACTAACACCACCATGCCTCCTAGAGAGGTATTCTTCCACCACTTGAGTTTGCCGTGTATGAACAATTTGTGGCAAGACAAAACTTCCCTGTCTTAACTTCCCTGAACTGAGTGTCACATGAAGCCTGGGCTAAATTTTTCAGGGAGTAAACTGGTCCCAAAACACAAAGTCTGTATTTCCTGGCTATGTATTTCATATATATATGAAATCAGTATCCTTCAGAAGGATGGTGGTCCTTCAACTAAGAATTAATATCTTTGTTGAGGGCTTTCAATGCCAGGGGCAGTAAGACTTGCATGTAGCCAAGGAGGGTCTCCCAGAGGTGGTGTCCTTGCTTTGCAAAACCTTTCTTGTATTGCCCAGGTGTGCTTTCACCTTGCTGGCATTGCAGTCCCTGGTCTCTGTGAAGCAGAAGAGCATTCACCATTCCATGTCTTTCTCACTTGGACGTTGATGATCATGGGGGAGAGGGGGATAGCTCATCTAGCACAAGGCTATTTCTTGCTCAGGACAGGTAAATGAAAGATCACAGTTACCTTGCGAAAATGCATGCCTGAGTTGCTGGACATGTGAAGACCTATTCTGTGTCCTTTAGCTGCAATGGATCTCCAACTGAAGGAGATCAGTTACTCCAAGCAATTAGTACAATAACTTGCATGAATAATCTCTGATTGAGCTCTTGAAGTCTACTGGTTAGTCTTTCTGTCTGACCACTGGATGGACCTCTGTGCTTTTGCTTCTGCCTGAATAAAATAGAAATAATAGTGCCTCAGTCACTAGAAGCAGTGGAGTTGCAAGGCTTGATGTTGGAAGCTCATGCATGTGGAGAAGCTCTGAAGTTGTTAAGCGTTTTCACTTACAGTCCCAACAGAGCATGAAATTTTGGTCTTAAAGCTCAGAATCAGCCATCAATGGATGACTTCTTTTTGCATGGCATAGTGGCCAGAACCATGTCTAACATTTCCACACCTGAAACATGTCCAAATCAGCACTGATCTGAGAGATGGTCCATAGTCTTCTCCTGAGACCCAGAGGAGGAGGAGTGGATGATCTCAGCATTTATTCTCCCAGATGGAGCCTGGCTTGTGTCTGTTACATTCAATAAAACATTGTAATTTGGGTGGGCAAAAGAAAGGGTGAAGAAAAGACTCGAAGTGCAGATCAAAAAATGAGACCATGAAGATTATTTCCTGCAAAGCAATCAGATAACATGCATTTTGCCCAGATGGTTATGAATATTTACCATTGCTTTTGTCAGATGTGAGTTACCCCACCTCTCTTCCACATTTCCCATATGATCAGAGGAACCACAGTGACTCATAAACCAGAGATGTGGCACTGATTAATTTCCCCTCTCATCATACATACTGTATGAATTTTTGAAATGTGCTGTAAGATATATTGCAAGGATTGAAGATTGGCTTGGAAGGAACCCATGCCCTTTGTCATGATGTTTATGGGTGATGAAAAGGAACAATTAATTGTTTCATCCATTAATGCTGCCGTGCAATGAAAGAGCATGATGTCAAACTAATGTTGTTCTCATTATGCTTTTTAAAACGATTCTATAATAAGAAGATTGCCTGCAATGTGTATTATGCAGCTCATACATATAAGCGCTTTCAGTGTTTGGTTTCTATAACAGAAAAACTCTCTTCCCGACTTTTTTTAAACTTTGATGCTCCTTGTAAATGGAAGAAAACCAGAGCAATTCCTTGTTCAGGTCTGGGAGACTGATAAAACTGGGACCAGATCTGAAAAAACAGAAGAGTGATAGATTTTCCTCACACCTGCTGCATACACAAACAATAGGAACAGTGGTCTTTCCATTTGTTTAGCAGACCTAGTGCTGGTGGAAGGTCTTGAGGCTGACAGCTGTTACCAGTGTGTGGATGGTCAGCGCAAAGAGTCAGGACAGTTGCCTTCAGCCTCTCTTGAGCCTGAGGAGCCACCTCCAGTCAGCTCTCCATGTCTGTTGTTTGAGTGAAGAGGTGTGTTTGGAGCTGTAATTTTTCATAACATGCATGCATTTCCTGTACACTGCCAAACAGTAATTAGGTAGTAAAGGCATTGCTTGCTGCTCATCTGGGTTGGATTTCAGCCTACAAGTGAAAGGCACTATACATCACTATCAGACCCTTGAGCCATCTAGTCCTCTATAAGCATATGTATCTGCTCTATAGTCAAGCTTATGCGCAGCAATAAAATCTATTTGCTAGGCAATGTGTATCTCTGTCACCCACGGGTGTGTATAGTTACATACAGTTGGTTGGGTTCAGGAAGACTGTTTGGGTTGTAGCACTCCCTTATAAAGGTTAATTGTTTCTGGAAACCAGATGTGAATCTCCACTAGGCTATAAAAACAAAACGCAATGGAGCTGTTCCAAACTTTCCTGTTCCTGTTGACATGGAGAGCTGTGAGACTGTGCATTGCAGTGTGAATTTCATTGATTTGGTGTTACAAACATTAACAAGAAGGTTTTGAAAAGGTAAATGAACTTAGACTGATTTCCTGCTGGACAAGGAATAACAATAACATATCTTCAGTGGTCACACACAGGATCATAAGTTTCACAGTCAGTTACATCAGTACAGCAGATCAATACAGCAGACCAGGTAATCAAGTATAGATTATGTTTATGGCTATACCAGAAATAACCAACAAAATGAATAACATCAATGTAATAACCAAAGATGACTGTACTCTCTAGTCTTAGTTCTGGCCTGGCTGGGAGCACAGGGCTTTTAAATTCCAGATCAAGGCATGGTAGTAGAGAATAATCTAAATGTATGAAACCCTTGTGGTATTGGTTTCTATTTTGCAGGCTGATTTGTCCTGTGCATCTCCAAGCAGCCTGTAGTGGAACAGTTTTGAAGTGGGTTTTGAACCTGGAATTACAAACAGGTGAAGCACATTGCTCATGTGCAGTTAGGTTTTCCTCGTCAGCATTAAGAAGTGCAGAGGGCAATGGGCTCTGGGTTCCTGATGTGAACTCTGAGGGATAAGAAGGTCTGCCTCAAAGAGGAGGTACTTTCCTACCAGACAGGGATGCACTTTTATCACAGAAATGCCTTCCACCACCACCCTGCCCCTCTTGAAGAGCCGCAGCCTGTCTGCATCCCAGGGATGCTGCCTTTCATATTAGACAATAGACTGAAAAGTAACAACACCTCTGTTTGAACATTCAGGGACAGTAGATTTGTCAAGACGGGTAAATATACAGAGGTACTTTGATTGGAAGCATTTCAGTTGGCTGGGGATGAGGCAAACAAGAGATGCAAACTGATAGCAAAGCTTATTGCTGACATTCACTGAACAGCACATGGTGACCTGGTTTTAGCACCTCCAGTCCCCAACACCTCTGAACAGTTCAGTTAATCCTCCCCCTGCAGAAGAATACACCATAACAGCATTTACAGCAACAGGTTTCAACAGCAACAAATCTCTTCCCATGCAACTCCTAGGAAATCTGGAACAAGAAAGGGGGATAAATCCTATAAATAGTGAGATGGATCAATATATCAGTAAATCAAGTAAACGCTTGGAGGCAGAGACATAGTTCTGCTGTCGCTTATCCTTCTAGTGTATTTGCTGGCTTGGACATGGTTACAGTATCATTAAAAACAATCAAAAATACGCCCAAATCCAAGCAGGATTTGGATCTAATTGGATACTAGATGTTCTGATATGTACAGGACATATATGTTGTGATACAGGACTCCAATCTATGTATGTCTACATTTATGTGTATGGGAGGAAAGTGTATTTAAGTGTTATGTTTCTCCCTGTCTACTTATGTTTAAAAATCCGTATGCCTGATGCCTGCAGGAGCAGCTGCTACTCCCAGGAACAGAGCTATGGTGACCTTTCACGAGGGACGTGTGCAAACTATGCACGATGGAGACTTTAATTGCTTGCTTTCCAGCTCTTTGTGTTTCTTGAAATGGAGGTATTGATGTGCCAGCTCTTTGGGAGAAAACACAGGGATCATTGGGCCAAAGCAGATACCCATATCAGCACGGAAGCATCTAGAATCCGTACCTGAAGGAGGCAAAAAACCTCCACTTCCGGCTTTGTGTGCTATTTAGTAGAGATCCTTTATGGGTCCTGGATCTCTAGCCCTAACTGCCAACAGACCTTCACCGTAACTGTATAAACACCATCAAGTAACCAGCCTTTAAAAGATAATGGGTGTCAGTTGGAAATACCACTCCAGAGTCAGACCCTTGTGAGTGATAAGAAAACGTTGTATCTATTGCTCTGTTCTCCTTGTTTCTGTAGCCCGTATTTTTCACTTTATATTGAACTCCTCCCTAGAGCTGTAAAATTTTACTTGGCTTTAAATGTTGCCTTTCCCTCAGCAGAGCATGGATGCAGTGAAATCTGTAGTAAAAGTCAAGATTTATTAGCCTTTCTCAGCTGTCCCCAAGACTTGAGAGGGAAGATTATTGGAGTTACCACATCAGATAGCCAATGTGCTTGCAAGAGTCATAAAACTTGTATCAGATGTGGTTGGGTAGGGGGCCTGGTGGCAGACATTTACTCCTAGTGCTGCAGTAAAATCCAAAGATACTAGTTTCCTTCACAGTGTTTTGATTCCAACTGAGTGAAATAAAAATATAGAATTCAAGCGAGTACCAGAAAAAAGAAAAAAAAAAAAAAAAAGAAAGAAAAAAGAAGAAATATTGATGACAGAGCTTCTCATGTAGCAAAATACTGAACATGAGTGCTTAGCCTGGGACAGTGGAGGTTCCCATCCCAGCAAAGGGTCTGCAGAGCAGGGCTGTAGGGCAGGGCCCCAGCTGTGCTGGCTGCTCTTCGCTGGTGCTAGAGGAAAGAGGACTCTCTTACACATGAGATACATGGAGAAGTTTTTTGAGAGTTTTTTTCTAGCTGCGGAAGTCAAGGCAGAAGTTACGACAGATGTGTGTGATGTGAGCATGATCCTTATGTCTTGCCCGTGCTGTAAATTAATCTATATTGGGCAAAAATCAAAGCACTGTAAACAAGTACCACTTCCTTCCACCTGGGTGGATCTGCAGCTGCTTTCCACTGGTCAGCATTTGATCAGACAATAAAACCTAGCACTCGCCACCACCATTTTCTTGGGTGTCTGTGCAGGATTGCACTTATTGTAACCTTTCAAACACCATTGAGGAGGAGTGGAGAAACAGTTAATCATTAAAGTGCAGGCTGAGCCATAGCTGGATTTAAAACAGCTCCAAGTGGGAGTCAGACCACACATGGTCCAAAAAGGAAATTCCTGCAATGCATGGTTTGCTGAAGGGTGTTTGTTAGCTTTAGCTAACAGCAGCCATAAGAACTTTTAGTCTTAGGGGAACAGAGAACAAAGGCTTTTAATTGTGGTGCAAAGTGTCTCAGTGAACTCAGAGCTACTGGACAGTAATATCTGCACCAGCAGAAAAAATCCTTTGCATGAGGACTTGGCAATTGTGGATGCTTTGGACCATGCAAACTGGTGGCAGGGACATATAAGACCAGGCAAATGTAGATATCTTATGATACTTTAAAAGATCATGGTAAAGGTAGAGCAGAATGCAGCCATAAACTCAGCTTAACTAGCCAGTTGAATAGATTTTGTCATTATGTTTTACAGTATAAGAACAGCGTACAGCAACAGGAATACCACTGAGTGTGAAACTCAGTCAGGAAAGGCTAGAACCATTTCTTCTAAATCCAACCATCTCTTACAAACATGTCGCTGTAGCATTACCTCTTCAAACTGCTGAGTTTATGCAGATGTATGACTATACACCTGTATTCACAGACACTTTGTAATGTGTAATGCAATCATGCATGTAATGCTACTAGGGGACCTCTTCCAGGGTAAAATGGTCCCTTGCTACAGCAGAACTGTATTCTGGAACAGCCACAGTATTCTTCACTTCCCTGAAGTTTCAGGATGTTGCTTACAGTGCAGTACAGGTCACAGATATTTTTTGTAATGCCCCATGTCACTGCAGGATGGTGGGTACAGATACATCCCAGGTAGTTGTCATTAATGAAGCAGTGCAGAAAATTTTTATATGGCTGTATTGGTGAGGTTGGTGGGGGTGGGGTTGACATTCCTGGTGGGTGCATCCCAAGTCAGGAACTGCATGTCTCACTCATCACTCAGTTACTAAAGCAAGAACTGAAAAAAGCACGGCTGCTCTAGCATTGACCAAGAATACCAGCATCCATCCAGCAGCCTCATCAGCTCTCTTCCTTCTTTCTTGGGGAGGTTCTGCCTCATCCATGGCCTTGGGACTCCTGCTCTCTCCTCCAGTGTGTTTTTCCCATCTTCTTGCACCATACCATTTTAAAATGGACCAGAGAAAGTATTTAAGAGGGACTATGACATACGGTGCCATTGCTGAATCTTGAGATTGCTTCCTGGCTTCTTCCCTGCAGCTATCCCCTGGTCCAAGCATTTCAGATGAAGGGTGCGTCCTGCACCACTGAGTATGGAAAAGGCTTCCAGAGATACCTCCTATTTTAGCATATTCTAGGGGGTTTGTGGCTATATTTAAAGCCTTTCTATGTAACACAGGGAGAATCACTTATTGTTTTCCTTTGTCAGCATTTAGTTGCTAATACCTCTCTGTTGAAAACTATTTTGGGGTCTATGAACTACATTATTAGTTGGTATACAGCTACCTCTATAGATGAGGGGAGATGACTCTCTTGCTCCAAATCTGAGCCAAGGCTTGTCACTAAGAGTCATATTTATACAATGGTGAAGGCACAGTCGGTGCAATGGCTAGTTTCTAAAGCTGCATCCATCTCCTAGTTCTCCTAGCACAGGCAGGCCTACCATGGGCTCATTGACCTTCCCATACCTCTCATTTCTTCACGAAGCAGCAGCCACCTTCTCCACCCTCTCTGTCCCTGCAGTGACAGGCCTGGCTCCTCTGGCTGCCCAGTAGCCCCCAGACCTTCATCCCAGACCTATCTCCATTCCCAGGGCAGAGCAGTCAGCCCTGGCAATCCTGGTCCTTATCCTTCTGTGGACAAAATGCCTCTTGCCTGTGCTAGAGCCACCTCTTGCTGACTCACTTTTGCTGTCCTCGTTCTGTGAGCAATGACAAAACCTCATTTTTCCACTATTCCTGGAAAACACCAATGCTACATCAATAAGAAAAAGCCACAGAGTTGAGGTGGAAAGCACAATAGGAAAGTGAAACTTATTCAACGCAATGAAGAAAGCCTCCTTAATTAGATATTTCAGCATTTGAAAACACTGCTTTCATTCTGACAGCAACAAGCAGTCAGGCCTCTTGCACCTCCTCAGATACCTCGCAATAATCCAGAGGAGATGACTGCTGAAATCCCAGACCCTGATGTATGAAGCAAACAGGAGTTCCTCAAGTGTTTGCTTTGTTGGAAGGAAAAATGAAATGAATGTTTCCTTAATAAAGAAAAATAGGTAACATTTTTAACATAATGAGATAATCATTGTTTACTCCTCTGGTATATTCATTACACCTGATGAAGTCCTGTCATCATAATCTAGGTGCCAGGAGTTGATCTATTAGATTTACACTGTAATTCAGCATTCATTAGCAGCATCATTACTTTAAAGTGTTTATAGAAATGGGGTGTCAGATTTACATTCTGTTTTTTCAGTTTTGGCCTCCTTTTTTTTTTTTTTTAAAGCAACACTGTCAATTTGAAAGCTGCATAGCAAATGTCTTTATATAGCCAACTGCACAATTTTTGAAATCTAATTTCGTGTGCACAATCAGTGTCTGCTGTTTTCTTTGCCTGCCTCTGCAAAGGGAAAGCAAGGCAGCCAGCTCATTTTGCTTTATAGCCAATTTCACTTTCAGGTTCATGATGGTGAAAAATGTGGAGTAAGCAGAGTGGGAGGATGAAGCAACTGTTTTGGTTTAAATGAAAAGAAAAAAACCCCGCTGCTGAATGGTTCTGCTGCAATAGATTTATACACTTAGTTACTGAATATTAGAAAATTCCATGTGTGTTGAGAATTCCTAAATTACCTTCCGTGGAATGAATACAGTGTTTTCACCAGTCTTGGCTTATAGTTGATTTCTTTTTAATAGCATACTTTAGAAATTCTTTTAGGTGCTGATTCATTGAAAGATGTGTACACAACACAGAGTTTAGATAATTTTTCTCCAGTTGTGATAGAGTAGGTTGGCAATACCAGAACCAGCATTAAAGCTGTTCAAAATATGTTGTTTCAGGCTGGTGCAGCACACTGGCTAGGTGGCTGTAGTGATTTTGATCCAGTTCTTTGGAGTAGGAGGAGGGGTTCTAAAATTGTATTACTGTATTGTCACACTGGGGCTTGGGATGACATTGGCAGGACAATGGCTGCAGTTGACATGTATACCCTTTAAACCTGCCAGTTCAGGACTTAGGTCTGGCTCAGATTTAACAGGCAGCTGAACACTAGTTGAGGGTGATAAGTGCAGTCCTAGTGCACTTGCTGCCCCTTCTGCCCTTACCCATGTGTCTCCACTCCTCTCCTTGGTGTCTGCCTCTCAGGGTGAAATGGTAGTTTCACCTTCATGGCCTGGCTGGTCTTCTGCGTCTTAGCTGAAGTACATGCTGCTAATCGCAACAGTGGCCTTTGGGGTAACGTTATGATCTATAAATTCTAATAGATAGTGTCCTACGTGGCTGCTGAGAGAACCACGTCTCTGTGATTAATGAATCTTCTTTAACTGCCCACTTCCCAGCCTTATTACAGCCAGTAAATCCAGATGGATTTTTTTATCCAGTTTCCCATTTTTTGGCCAGTGCTATCTTAGTGTATATAAGTAAATCTGCTTTTCCCTTTTCCATCTATTTTCCCCTTTTTTTCACTGGCTCTCTGATTCTTCAAATCAAGATAAATTTCCCTAGGTATCACCATCCTCCTCCTGGATCAGTGTCTCAGTTCTGGCTCAGATCATCACATAACTAGGTATCATTGTCTTTGAATTATTGCGTTCCTTCCTTTCTCTCTACAGTATACAGGAATGGCTTTGGTTAGTCCTTTCTAAGATGCTACTTTGTTCTACACACTAATTCGATCTGAAAGTCCATGTCTAAGCCTCTTAACAGCAAATGCATACAGCAGTCCCTTAACAGAGTTTTCCTAACTATGCAGGATTTGGGCCTGTACATTACTCTGTCCCTGCTCAGTTCTGCCCTAAAAACTGTTACCGGTGGTTTCCTGGAGCAGCTATTATGTTGTGGTAGCAGCTGATGAGATTTTGTTGGCTCACCTGGGGCTGCGAGTGAGCATACTGCAGTGGCAGGGCAGATCTGAGGCCTGAGCCATAGTGAGGTTGGGAAAACCTGTGCCTTGCTTGGGCTAAGGAGGTCTGCACAAGGAAGGCTGCATAGGAGTGTGCACCAGGGCATTCTCCAGTGGGCCACAGGTATATGTACTGCATCATAACATAGACACTATCCCAAAGGCGTAAGGACTGAGAGGGACGCCAGCCCTAGATAACTCTGGGGCCTTTAGAGTAGACTAGAAGAGCATCATGGAAGCAAGAAGAAAGAGCGTGGGCTTAATTAGAGCTGTTCAGAGCTTTGCCCCCTTGCCTGGCACCTGGGGCAGAGCCCACTCCACCATGTCTCCATGTGGGCTGGATCAAAACGTACTTTCTTCTGCAGAAGAGGGAGAGAGGTGCTTTTCATTCCCATGGTGCCTCCCATCAGCAGCCTTCAGTGCTCAGAAAAATTGTTGATCATGTTGACAGCTGCTCTCATCTTGCCTCTTGAAAGAAAGGATTTCTCATTCCTTGTTTCATCAGAAAATGAAGGCCCAGGCAGACTGGAAAGACCGGCTCAGGGTCATGTTAGTGGAGGATCTAATCCTGTACCTGTGTACTTCAGAACTCTGTGCAGGCACTATTTATGCCTGCAGCTTTGCAGCTGTTCATTAGTTGTCATAATCGCACGTTGGTTTGCCCTGTGCACAGAAGTGAAAGCTCAGGCTTAGCTCTCATGGATTGCCGTCTTTCTCTGTAATCAGTAGATCCTGCTGGCCGAAGTTCTCCCACATTGACAGAGCATGGAGTAAGCTCTTTAAAAGATATTGACTTTCACATCATGATACTAAATGGAGGCTTAAATGCATTTTACACCAAAGATTTTCAGGATAAATAATCCATGGTGCCTGCAGAACATATGGTCCGAAAGTGCTCCAGATGCATTTGAGCTGCTGAGGTTGTAAATTACATTTTCCCAGCTGGAATTAGGTCCGATTATGGGAATGTGTTCCTGACTCCCGAATTGTCAGTATCTGTGTTATGGAGAAGTGGTGAAGGGTATCTCCATTGCAGCTGCTGTGTCTATTTCCTCAAGGCAGCAGCCCGTGACAGGTCCATGTGATGCGGGATACTATTAGCAGCCTCTACAGAGGCAGAGGTGGCTTTTCTTGACAGGAAAGCTGATTCCACAGAACAGCATTGCTGTTGCAAAAACTGCTTTTAGTTTAGTTCTCATGCTTGGAAGCAAGTCCAGTCCCAACTGGAGTGTCCTCCAGCTAGAGGAGAATGAAGAAGGCAAGCCAAAAGAGTGTGGATTATGTGGCAATGGCCTGGTTACTGAGGGCTTTCCCTTGCCCTCCAGTGCATTAGAGGACACCTTGCCCTCTGTGACTGGGCCAGCAGTGGTGGGTTGTTGGGGCAGCTGAGAGGCACAAAACGTCTGTAGCCTGTATCTGGCCAGACGTTCCCATGGCGAAGGACCATGCTGGTTATTGTTGCCTGTGGCCTTGCAGGACAGTCCCGCTTGGTGTATGCCACTCTCCTGGAGTATCTCAGGACTTCCATCCAGTGCCTGAGGAGATAAGTGCGGCCATGCAGGTCAGACCAAAGGTCTGGCCAGCCCAGCATCCTGTGTCCCAGAGTAGCAAATACAGATGCCTTAAGAGTGTAGGTAGGTACTGATCATCCCCCAGGCTAGTGTTCCACTCTCCAGAGATCTGTGGCTCCAGGGTTTCCTAGAGTTAGAGGAATCTTCTTTCTATTCAGACTTCTATTCCCATTTGAGATCTGCTTAAACTATTGGCATCCACCTGCCCTGTGGCAAGGAGCTCCACGATTTCATTATGTGAGCTGCACAGAACCACCTCCTTTTGGCTGCTTGGACTTTGCAAAGAGAACTGGTATATTTAACTCTCAGGACACTAAGCCTTTGATAAATACTTGTGCTATTGTGTTCACATCTGAGGCAGAGTCCTTTTCTTCCACCACTGCAGAACTGCACTCTGTCACACGAGTCCTATCTATTTGCTCCCTCACAGGTGATGTCTGGGTTCAGGCCTATTAACTTTACAGTCAGTGCTTTAACAAGGCTAGATCTTAGGGCGGTATAACAGAAACCCAACATTTTGCACGCAATGAGGGGATAGAGGGAGATACCTTTCTATGGCCCACCGCAATTGCAGTGCCTGGCTCCCATGGGGAGGGAGATGTTCTTAGCAAATGAAAATGGATTGTCCTCTCTTGATCTTAGAAGTCCATGAGGATCTCTTACCATTTTCTTTCTCTCTCCCCTTCCTCTCCCCCCACCCTGCAGATTTATATAGTTGAGTAAAATCATGCAGCATCTCTTAGATAATGAGAATGAGCCTGCATGGGGAATAGCTAGACATCCACACCAATAAAGTGTTGTTTTAATGATGCCAATTTTCTGGCCCATATTAATTTATCACACTCTCCAGAGAGCACTTTGTTATGAAGATACCCTGTCAAATGCTTTGCCAGCTTTATTGAAAGGTAAAGAGCAAAAAAGCTCCCAAATCTGGCAAAAAAAAGTTATAATTGTTCTCACATCCTGTGTGATTTGCTGTCTTTATTGAATATGTACATTATACATAGTATCATTTTCTTTCATATAGTGGTTCTTCTCTGAGAATCTCTGTGTCCCCAGAACTTTCAGTATTTAATACAATAGATATTCTATATGAACAATCATTAAAGATCACCTTTAGAAGCATCAAAAGGATCAATTTAGCCCATGGGAAAAGGCTTGCGAAATCATTTATTCTGTGGCCTTTAACTTCCTAAAAGGGCTCAGGAGCTAAGCAGGCTGAAGAAGAGAACTTTGCTCACTGTCATTCTCTTCATTTACAAACTTGGACCTCACTAATACAACTCTCCTCCCCAAAAGCATGTCCCTGTTCCTGTCCCTGCCATGTCTACCTCCCCTGCTGTGGCTGCAGGAGCTTGATGATGTGTTTCTCAGTGCATGTTGGAACCAAGGTCCCACATGCACCAGACCAAGAGAAATGGGAATGAAACCCTTGTGGAAACAGGAGTGATGAAGCTCCACAGCGCTGAAGTATTTTCCTGTCCGGATAACAGCCCTGTAATGATGGTGCTAGAGGCCCAGTGCAGAAGCTAATCTTTGCCAGTATCCTTACCATCCATATAGTGAAAGACTGGCACTGCTACCCACCTCAGTCTGTTGGTCTCCTTTCCAATGGCCACAAGCTCTAAGTGTGATGAACTGCATAACTTTGGCCCAAAGCCATTTAAGGCGCACTCCTTCGGGCAAAAAATGTGTATTTTTTAAGATCTAGTTGAAGTCCATTAAGATAGGCACTTACAGTGCAAATACATGCAGCGTTTCCCTGGACAGCCTTCTTCTCCTTGAGCAATGTGGTTGTCAGTCCCCTGGCAGAGCCAACTTGCCTGGACTCTGCTCTCCAGTTCTCGCTGCAGTGCGAGGCATTCTCAGATAAGGGGAAGGCACATTTAATTAGTCGCAACTGACTCTGAAACCTATACATGTCTCAGCTGGAGTCATAACTTAGCAGGCAAGTGTCACACGCAGAGACGTGAAAAGGTGAGACAAACTGACCACAGCACATCCTGACCTACAACAAACAGCGAGCCTCGCTGAGTGACTGCCTTTGCTTGTGTCCAGTGAATTCTTTACGAGTTCCTCTGTCACCCTCCGCACCTGGCTCACGAGACCGTGCAGCACAAAGGTGCCACTGCTCTGGCAGTTTTCTCTTTTGCATGTCTAGGGGTCTGTCTGAGGAGTTGTAGAAAAAAACACCAGCTGCTTGCACTGCTGCTATCACTCAGGCCTGAGGTCACAACCCAACCATGAAAGGGAGGAAGAAGAAAGTGGTAGAGGAAGTCATCACACCAGGTCAGCATGCTTTCCCCAAGCATCACCACTGAGCAGGACTCAGGTTTTGAGACTGCACTTTGACCTTGGTAATACCTTAACCAATGTTTTATTTATTTCCTCTAGCTGTGAAATGGGGTTAATAATTTTTCTGAACTGCACTATAGTACTGCAAAATAATATATACTAAAAAATAAGTTTTTGCAATCAGGCAGGCCTGACAGCCCTGCTACTCATCATCCAGTGCTGATGGCAAATCATCATTTAAAAGGTCAGAACTTTAAATCAACAATTTCTAGCACTACAGTTTGTGCTGCACTGTGCCATTCCAACGAACGTGTTTCTCATGGCAGGTATTTATTGGTGTGTCCATTCTATTTAAAGATTCCTGTTTTATTCCTTGAGGACCAAAAAGAAGTAAAAAAGGTAGAGGTAGGGAAAAAACCAATAAAGGGATAAAAGTCACAGCCTATTTTAGACAATCGTTTACTACATTGCACTCCCTTGACCATCTGCATTGTCAGTCCCCACAGGATATATATGTAGCAGCTGGATAATAATTGAGAATTATGGCTTGGAAGGCAACATATAATCTGATGGATAGTTTATGGCACCTATTTTCTTCCTTGCCGATACTAACAAAACATGACAGGGAAAATAATCAGATGAAGCCAAGAATAAAATCAGCACAACAAGCTGCCAGCAGCAGCCTCTCGTCAGCCCTGTGCCCTCCTTCAGTTACTAAAACGTAGAGGTGTTTCCTATAAACACTAGGACAGGGCTCATGCTGAGAAATGCGGAGCATTTCCCAAGAAGTGCTGAGCATTCAAAGTCTCCCTTGGGCTATTGCAGGTGTTCACCACCTTTATGGAGGAGCTGAGTATCCCCAAGGATGGGGCTCTTGCAGGGGTGTGCACATTAGCCATTTACACTCTGCACAACATATATTTGCTCTTTAAAAATGCACTTATACCCACTCTCAGTCATTCACTTTTTTTGGTGACTTTTAATTGCACAAATTAAAAGGATACTGTCAGTGCAGAAATAACAACATGATGGGGTGTAATATGGGACAAATTCCAAACCTACAGATTGAACTGCAAATCTGGGAAGCATTTAAAACAAATCATATAAACAGAGCAAAACCAAAACCCCCCAAAACTTGGTGCCTTTCCTCCAGTGATGGTGTTTTCCTTCCTTTTCCTTCCTTTTAGACTCCATGTAATTTGGAACCAGAAACAAAAGAGATCAGTTTAATTTCCCATTTACAGTTAATTTCACTGTCCTGTATCCCAGATGTCCTAAGACAATGTTGCTTTCCCTTGACTCACAGCATTATTAGGGAATGATTACATGAAACAGGAATATTCTTCCTCAGCAGACTGAGTTACTGACACTAAATTAGATCATATTGTTTAATATATACAGCATTTTTTAAAGGTGTCTTGAAGTGCAGTAGTCAATAAGTGCTGGTTAATATCTATCTATCTATCTCTCTCTCTATATATATACGATATATAGATACATCGTATATATATGTCCCTCTGTGTGTGTGTGTTCAAAAATCAGTGTCCCTTTAAATCATATTCTGAGCCTTAACCATTTCCTCCTTCATCTAAAGATAATGTTACATTAAAATGCTTTAGTTCCACATATGGTTTATGCCAGCATCAGCCTGATGCTGCAGCTGAAACCAGCAAACTTGCTCACTCATCCCGTGCTTGCACCATCCCTCACGTCTATGCTGCCCTTTGTGTAGCTGTATGGTGAAATGGAGCAGGAACTCATCTGAGTAAATAATTTAACTGGCAACCCCCTTCCCGCCCACCCCCCACCAATTAAACCTCCCTTTAGTTTCAGCTGAATCCGTGCCCAGATCGGCCAAAAAGATACTATGTGAAAAAACACTACCTGCCTCAAAAGAAACCTGATGGACCAGCTACTATCAATGCCTGAGAGACTTCTGTGGTTCAGATACCAGGGGTGTGTTTGTGGAGCCATGTGTCATATTTTAGCCCCAGTTTCCCTTTTGAGGCTAACTGGCTCTGTAGTAATGCCGACTGCTATAGGCCTGGGCAGTCCCTGCACCTGAACCCAGATCTTGGAGGTGGGGTTTTTTTTTTAATTGTTTTGTCACTCAATAGCTAAGGTGGCTGAGGATTTCCTCTGCTCCTCCTTTCCCAAACAGCCACGACAGAGTTCCTTTCCAGGGCTGGTGATGGCTGACTTCTAACCTTCCACATTAAAAAAAATTTTAAAATAAAGACATCTTATCTGGCTTCAGCCGGCCTTCAACCATTAGAATAAATGGTGCTCTTCTTGACTGAGTCCACTTAAAAGTAGCAGCCAAAAATATACCATGAAAAGGAAGCAAAATGAGAATTTTGCTGGAAGACCAATGGAGAATTTCAGCTCTTCCAGACAGCCACGGGAAAGAAACTTCCATCAAAATGTTTTTGCTGCCCTAGGAAACACTCACTTCTCCACTCCACAGAGAAATGGATAGTGCATGGGATCCTGCAAGCGGCACTCAGCTGGAAAGGGAAAACCTTAATGTCAACAACTGGTGATGATCCATTACTATGGTGAGTCCGGGGGATGGAAGAGAGAGATTAAGCCCCATAGGAGTACACATTAACTTGAAAAGGGCACAACTGTTATCAAACCAGCTGCTAGGGATGCAGACTGTGTGTGGTGGGGTTGTTTAATGGAAACTTCAGCATTTTACTACTGCTGGCAGTATATACAGATGTTACTAACAAGTGTGTAAAGCTGAAATTCAGTCAGCAGGGCTCAGAATTTTGCTCTTGGGGGCTGCTGCTTGCTCTGAAACTGGCGTCTGGCAAAGTATACTGGTTACAATCTCCTTTGGGGCAAATGCCATTCATTGGTGACTTCCAGAACTAGTTTTAAAACTAAAGGCAAGTATGGCCTTTTTCTATATCTAAGTTAAATAAGCTTCACTTTTTTGCCCCTGACAGTGCGTCTACAATGTCTTTTCTGGCAGAGGCAGTGAGCCTGACCCTTCTTCTCATTTTGAGACAGGGAGACAACACATATCCTGGTGTTCACAGAGGCTGCTACCCAGGCTAAGGACATCTCTGAAGGACATACCTGAATTCTACCCAGAGATTCTTGTGGCAGCAATTCAGCAGTGAAGGCTCAGAGGAGGAAAGTCTATCAGCTTGTGCTGACACCCTCATAAGCATTGTCCCCCAGTATATATGGGCTCCCATGAAGCTCTGTTTAGGAGTTTTCACTTGTATCCCTTTTAAAACACTCTTCTCTCTGTCTCTTTTTACAGTCCTGAGACCAATCACTCATACAGAACTAAATCTGCTGTTATACTCTCTGGTACTGAATTATCCATACAGGCTGTTATCCTCACTTTCCTTTGCTTCTTTCACCTTTTTTGGAAGCCTGTTCTATGGTCCAGGCTCACTCAGACCCTGCACATTTCATAGCTGTATGCTTTCCTTCAAGGATGCCCAAGAACAGCACTGCCCACTGGCTAAGGCAAAACACTCCAGGTGAATCTTTGCTTGTTTGTTTTCTCTCTCATTCTTCTCTGCAGCTTGTATTCTTCAGGACTTATCACGCAGTAAAACAAAAACACCACAATCAAATGATGTAACTCAGATTTGCTAACCACCTTATGTTCAGATTTGGAAAGTGCCAAAGCACCAAAATTCATCAAACTGAAAATTGAAAAGCACATGCTGGCAGAATTGAGGGATGCACATGCCTGCCTTGCAATCATGCATGCCAAATGCTTTGCTGTTCAGCCAAGTCACTTTTCAGGCATCTTTTTGTGTTCTGAGAGATATTCAGTTTCTTTTCTTCTGCTTTTACATCAGTAACACGTTCTTTACAGACATCAGATTCTTCAGTCTAATAGGGAAAACTCAGGTAATAAGGGTGGCTGCATCACTGTTTTTGTGGGGTGAACAAATTGTTGCAAATGTGCCTTAATCAGAGTCAAAATATTTCTTGTATGAAAATCAGGCGTGGTAGGAAAATGAAAGTTCAGGAACACAACCTGAGATATCCACCCAAAGGAGGCCCTGGAGAGGGAGAAGCACATTGATTTAAATATCGATAATACTCACTTACGCTAATTATCCTTTTTCTAAAATTTATCTTTCTAGTGGAGAGCTGATCTGAAGACAAAAATGGGTCTTGATCGGTTTGCCTTAACTTTGGAAGGATGAAGCAATTTTCCCACAAAGCAAAGCAAAGAAGTCACACTGGAGGCATATCTACTTATAGTAGGCTAACTTCTGTTAGGTCAGTAAATATTCTGCAAATTTATGCCAATTTAAGGTCTGCAGTCTCTCACTGTAGGCTCTGTGGGACAAATTCTTCCCTCAGGCATTCTGACACTTGTTCTAGCTGGGAGATTCATGTGTTCAAGCCAAGATGGAATTTGGCTCACAGAAATTTAGAGCTGGGATATTTCTATTGACAGTTTAAACTGTGTTTTTCTTGTTGCCTTGTCCCAACCCTTCAGATCTTAGAGAGAGTTCTTGCCTATCGAATGGAATCCTATGCAGTGATTCCAGCTTTTCAGACCACGCCTCTGTCCCTCTGCACTCCCAAAGTCCAGCAAGAAGATCCAGCTCTTCTGGAAAGTCTATCTGCACAGCACTTACTTTCCTGTCAGAATTTTGATCAGTGGTCTGTCTCCTTTCCTCATTACACAGACTTAAAAAAAAACACTATAGTGTTCTTTATTAGAAAGTAGCAAAATTAAAAGTATCACTCCAGGGTTTTCCAAACGACAACATTGTTCTTCCTTTAGAAATCCCTGAAGCTAAATTCCTATGGGAACAGGTGTCTGATCTGCTTACTGGCAGCTACATTTTAAAACTGCCCGCCACACCATCACAGATACAGTTGGCACTGATTCTGCAGAACTGATGCACCTGCCAGCTGATCTACCAAAGATAAAGGCCTCATCTGCTCACTCTGTAGATCAGCCAGCCAGTGTCCCCTAAATGCTTCATATTCCTGACCTGTCTCATCTCCTGTTAAGTTTCCTGCTGAGAGGATGTTATTTGTGCTGGAGCAGATGAGAGGTGGACACATGGGGAAATGATGACAAGACTTATAAAAAAACCCAGAGATAAACCAACCCCCAAAGCTTCAGCTCTTGCATCAATTTCAAATCCAGTTGTAACAGCCAGTGAAGGAGCAGTTCTCTCAGGCATGCTATAGATTTTGCACCTATCCAAACTACTGGGGATAATTCTTTCCACAGCAGACTCTTCCATCTCTCACTAGGTGAAAAGGAGCCTCCTGTGTCACTTGCAGCAGTTCTCTGCTAGCAGAGGCAACCATTGTTTACAGTCGCTGACCTCAAACTCATTTAGCTCCACTTTAACAGTGGTTAGGCTAGCTCTTCTCTTCATCCCTTCTAGTTCCTCCTTCCTGACCACTATGTATACACTAGTGCAGATCAGGTTTCCCCAGCACAACATACAGTGGCTGCTTTTCTGTCTCTGCTGGAAGTACCTCCCCTGTTATGTTCTAATAATTCAGTCACTGTTATGACAGATTCAGCATGGTGGTGACTTGGTCACCCTATGGTTGTTACAACATTAAGGTTTGACTAATTTAGCAACACATTCATCAAAAGCAGCTGGCCTCTTTTCTATGGGATTTCTGTGCACATCAATCCTCTCAGCATTTCTTACAGAAGACAGGATTACTCCGAATCACATTTTCCCCTAACTCATTCGTGGACTGGAAGGAGAAGAATTTCATTTTAATCCAAAGAGCCACCAGTGAGTTCTGTTGTTTCTCTCTCAAACAAACTGGATAAGAAGTAGGTTATAATCTGGCATAACAAAG